>MU260614.1:30000-40000 GCA_020310875.1 Ceratopteris richardii
ATATGCCTACTAAAAGAAAACAAACAAGCAAGCAAGGGGGTTGCTTAAGAAAGGGGCTTGCTTATCACAACTCCAGCACTTAGTGCTCACTTTACATGAGCTAAAACGCCAAGAAGATGGCCCAAAAGAAGTCGGGATACATGCTCCTTTTATAGTGAGAAGTGTGCCCCTAAAATCTAGGAACTACCTTTCCAAATCAGTCTCCTAACTTGGAGGAATTAGTTGAGATGACTTGGGGAGTGGTTGAGTGACTTTTCTTGATGGAATCTCGTGGCTTTTGGCTTCCTTTGATTGCTCCACATGTCCATAAAAGATTCCCCACGAATTTTTAGCTTGAAGCTTGACTTTTAACACTCCCCCTCAAGCTTCAATTCTTCATCCTCATCCAAGCTCCTTCATGTTGATGCATTGCTTGAATTTTGAAATCTTCATCCCATCCAAAGCCTTTGTGAACATGTCCGCAACTTGGTCCTTGGTACCAATATGATGTACTGAAACTTCCTTGGATATCACCTTTTCCCTTATGAAGTGATAGTGCAATTCAATATGCTTGGTTCTAGCATGATAGACAGGATTCGATGCTAGATGAATGCTACTCATGTTGTCACAAAAAATTGGATATGTGTCAACCTGCAAATTAAGCTCCATAAATAACTTCTTAATCCACATTAGCTCACATGTGACTTGAGCCAAAGCTCTATACTCAGCCTCGGTGGAAGATAATGCCACCGTGGGTTGCTTCTTTGAAATCCATGAGATGATCTTTCTACCTAGCATGACTAGGTAACCACTTGTACTCCTTCTATCTTCCTTCCAACCGGCCCAATCGGCATCAGAATAAGCTTTGACCTGCATATCATCATCAAATGAGTAGAACAATCCTTCATTTATAGTGGCTTTGAGATATCGCAACATTCTTCTTGCAGCTTGCAAGTGTGTAGTCCTTGGACTATGCATAAATTGTGATAACACTCCAACTCCATATGCTATGTCGGGCCTGGTTATTGTGGCATCATTGAAAGAGCCTACAATAGATCGATACAAAGTTACATCCTGTAATGGCTCTCCATCAATGGAGCTTAGCTTTACATTAACTTCCATGGGATTTGAAATAGGCTTGCAATGTAGCATCCCAAACCTCTCAAGTAGGTCTAGAATATACTTCCTTTGTATGAGCATAATACCTTCTTCTTTGTATACAACTTCAATGCCAAGAAAATACCTAAGATCTCCAAGATCAGAGATCCTAAACTCCTTTCCAAGCTTTGCCTTGATCTCCTCAATGCCCTTTGTATCATTACCTGTAATGATAAGATCATCTACATACACACACATGTAGACCACAAGTTCTCCTCTTTGTTTGATGAAGAGAGATGGATCCGCCTTGCATTGATTGTAACCACATTTGATCAAATAGTCCACCAATCTTTGGTTCCAAGCCCTTGGAGCTTGCTTTAGGCCATACAATGCCTTCTTCAACCTACAAACATGATGTGGAAACTCTTTATTGTGAAGAGAGATGGTGGATGCAATCCAAAGATGAGTAGGTGCCGCTACAACCAGCTTCACACCAGCCAACTGAGACTTCAGAGTTGATTAGTAGACCCTTTGAGCTTCCTAAATCCACCAAAATATCAGCCAAGTACTTTGGAACATGTATCCCAAAAGTTTAACTCAAGACCGACAAGTTGCGAAATGACTAGCTCCCAAAACTTGCTATTTTTGGACATACACCTGCTGGAAAAAATGAACAGTGCTCTCAACCTGGAAGGAATTAGAAAAATTCCTTTTGGGCATAGCAAATAGACTTAGCAAGCTTCCTATTCCAAGTTAAAACACTTCAAATGATGGACTGAGCACTGAGAACAAGTTTCATCAAGTTCTGGAACATTCCCACAATTCTCGGGGCTCTGCAGAGATAGACCAGTAAGCAGTAAAATGCAGATATCTCCAAAAGTATAAATCCAATGACCTTGAAAATGTATATGTAGAAACTAGACAGTGAGAGCTATCCAACGCACTTTAAAACACTGAAAAATGTTCAGTAAAACTCGAGATATGACCTTCTGAAGTTACTGCTCTGAGTGAGTATAGCAGAGAACAAAACAGAGAGGTAGATGATAATAAATGTATAGATTCACATATGATTACAACCACATTGGCAATGAATCTTTGCACAATGGGAGTAGAATGATAGAGCTATGGAGTAAGCTCTTCAATCTCTACAAAATGACATGAAGTGGTCACGTACAAGGCTTGCTAATCGCCTCTTCCTTCTTGCTCCTTTTATAGCTATTCTTGGAGGGAGTTTTGAATTCGAATTCGAATGGCTCCACCTAAAAGTGATCCCCAAAGTTAGGAGAGATTCCCTCAGCTCAAAAATTCGTGATTTTGGTAGTTGGAGCCACGAATTTGCTTTTACATCATGGATGAGGTAAGCCATCCTTTTACTTTTTTCTTTTTCCATTTACAAGAGATAAAATGTACTCTTTTACAAGAGGTGTTCACATGACTACTCATGTGACTTACAAATGAGGATAATATCAAGCATATCAAGCATGTAGGCTTGGGCAAAATGCACCAACAGCTCCCCCTCAAGCCTAACATGCTTGGCCTCCAAATAAGTCTTCAATTGTCCTTGATTTCCTGCAAACCAATCATCAACTTGAATCTACTTAATTTCGTACCATCAAGAGCTTTTGTCAACATGTCTGCACATTGCATATCTGTAGAGACGTAGGATAGTTGAATATCCTTGCTCATTAGCTTCTCCCTTACATAATGGTAGTGGACTTCAATATGCTTGGTTCTAGCATGGTATACCGGATTAGCTGCTAGATGTAGTGAGCTTGTGTTGTCACCAAAAATGTGAGGTGTTGAAGAATGAAGTCCAAGATCTGTGTACAAAGATTTTAACCACATGATTTCTTGAGTTGCATTAGCCAAACCTCTATATTCAGCTTCAGTAGAAGATAATGCCACGGTTGGTTGCTTCTTCGATGACCAAGAAATGATTTTTGAACCTGCAAATGATATATACCCTGATGTGCTTCTTCTATCATCTTTAGATCCGGCCCAATCTGCATCTGAGTAGACCTTTAGCTCAATATCTGAAGTAAATGAATAAAACAAACCTTCATTCATGGTCCCCTTTAGGTACTTGAGGACTCGCTTGGCCGCTTCCATATGTGGTCTTCTCGGCTTATGCATAAACTGACTCAATATGCTAACACTATAGCATATATCCACCCTTGTGAGTGTTGCATAGTTCAAACTTCCAACCAAGCTTTGATAGCTTGTGATGTCTTCAATTGGCTCTCCTTCATAAGCACTAAGCTTATGATTTTGCTCCATAGGTGTACCTGCACACTTTGTATTTTCCATCTTGAACTTGACGAGCATGTCATGGACATACTTCCTTTGTGTGATGTATATACCTGAATCTGTGTAGATCAACTCCAATCCAAGAAAATAAGTGAGTGGTCCGAGGTCACTTATTTTGAACTCCTCCTTCATTTGACTCTTTACCTGTTTGATTCCTTCAAGATCATTGCCTGTGATAATAATATCATCAACATACACACATAAATAGATCACTTCAGATCCATTCCTCTTTATGAACAAAGAGGTATCCGCCTTGCTAGCTTTGAATCCTTGGTCCTGCAAATAAGTAACCAATCTGAAATTCCAAGCTCTTGGAGCTTGCTTCAATCCATACAAAGCTTTCTTTAGTTTGCATACATAGTTAGGATGATGTGCATCCTCATATCCAGGAGGTTGTGCCATATACACTTCCTCAGAAATCCATCCATTCAAGAAGGCATTCTTTACATCAAGTTGATAAAGATTCCAATTTCTAGATGCAGCAAGACTTATGAGAACCCTAATTGTAGGCATTTTTGCAACAGGAGAGAAAGTCTCCTCATAATCAATACCATGGGTTTGAGCAAACCCTTTAGCAACTAACCTTGCTTTGTGTCTATTTATACTTCCATCTGGATTCCTCTTGATTTTGTATATCCATCGAGATCCGATTATCTTCATAGATGGCTTGTTAGGTACAAGCTCCCAAGTGTCATTCTCCTTCAAGGCTTCCATTTCTTCATCCATTGCATCTCTCCAAGCTTTCTTGCTTTGTGCTTCTTCGAATGTGGTAGGTTCTTCATTGGTTGAATCCTTTGCAATGTAGATTGAGTGCTTGGTGACCAAGGAAGTATCATAACCAAACCTCTCTGGTTTCTTCTTCTCCCTCGAAGACCTTCTAAGTGGTTGATGTGAGCTCTCGGGTCCATATGTAGCATCCTGCATCTTTGCTTTACCTTTGTTCTTCCATAGCTTTAGTCTTTCCAAGTCTTCTAGGTCAATCTCCGAATCACTTTCTTCAATCTGCTTTGGCTCCTTTGGTTGAAGTGATGGAAAATCTTCATCCAAGTCATATGGCAGCTTCACTTTCCTGTCATCATCAAACCATGATTTGTTTTCATCAAAAATTACATCTCTACTCACAGAAAATCCTTTATTGGTTGGATTGTACAATCTATATCCTTTTTGGTTTTGATCATAACCAATGAATACACACTTCTCTGCCTTGGGATCCAATTTCCCTCTTACTTGAGAAGGAATGTGAGCATAGGCTAAGCATCCAAAGATTTTACAATGCTCTAGACTAGGTCTTCTTCCATTCCACACTTCATATGGAGTGGTTCCATCTAGTGACTTAGATGGAAGTCTATTTATGAGATATGTGGCTGTCGACACAGCCTCTGCCCATAGGTAGTTCGGCAATCCCTTTTCGTTGAGCATGGACCTTGCAGCTTCGACGATAGCTCTATTCCTCCTCTCTGCTACACCATTGAGTTCGGGTGTATACCTTGTAGTGACTTCCCTTTTAATGCCTCTTTCATGCAAGAAGGCATCAAATTCAGAAGAGAAGTATTCTCCTCCACCATCTGATCTGAGTCTTTTCAAAGTCCTACCTGTTTGATTTTCAACAAGAGCAATATACTTCTTAAAGCAATTAAACACTTCATCCTTGTGCTTCATGAAAAACAGAATGGTCCACCTGCTACAATCATCTATGAAAGACACATAATATCTTGAGCCTGATATAGATGGCTCCTTACTTGGACCCCACACATCCGTGTGCACTAGATCCAAAGGATTTTGATACATATATCCTTTCTTATTGAAAGGTTGTCTATGAGCCTTGCCGAGTTGACAAGCTTCACACTTATAAATCATGTGTTGCCTTGTGATATTAGGCAAACCAAGTACACTTTGGTCCCTGCAAATCTGTTTGAGTGTCCTCTCACCAATGTGAGCAAGCCTTTTGTGCCATATCTCCAACTCTGTTAGAGTTTGAGATCCATAGCTAAACAAAGCTATGTTCTTTGTATCTTCCACTTCAAAAGTGAAAAGCCTTCCTGTCTTTTCTCCTTTGGCAATCCTTCGAAAGCCTTGCCTTGGGTCTTCAACATATGCTCCAAATCGATTGAATCTAACCTGCAATCCTTTTTCAACAATCTGTCCAACACTTATTAAATTTTTGGTAATTGTAGGGACATACAAGACTTTGCTTAAGAGGTTCATATTCCCATCTGATGTCTTCACATTACCTATCTTCTCCACTGAGTGCTTTGTGTCATCTCCTGTCTGCACTTCATGCTTGTTATGAGGATCTTCCAAATCAGAAAGTAAAGCCACATTTCCTGCTACATGGTTCGAGCATCCCGAATCAATGTAAAATATGTGATCATCATCCTTACCCTTCTTCGTTGATAGATTCATAATCAATAATGAATCTTCTTGACTTTGGTCCTCTGCATAGTTATTGTAATCTCTTCTTCCTCTATGGCCACTTTGATAGTTGTTGTTGTTGTTGTAATTGTTGTTGTAGTAGTTGTTGTTGTAGCCTCCATTGTACCTGCCTCTATTTGATCCATAGCCACCTCTATTGAATCCTCTTCCTCTTGAGTTCCTCGGGTTCCTGAAACATTCTTCAGTAGTATGGTTAGATAAGCCACATATGTTGCAAGGTTGAGATGATTGGAATCTCCCCCTGCCTTGCTTTCCACTTCTGCCTCTTCCTCTAGCTCGTCCTCTACCTGCAAAGTTTGCTTGGAAAGAGCTTCCTTCATCTTCATTCTTTCTATTCTTTGACTTGTCCTTGACCTTAGCTTTATCAGAATATAAGGCAGAAGTTTGATTACCTCTTGAGGACTCACCACCTTTGCTAATCTTTGCTTCATGAGTGAAGAGTTGGCCCATGAGTGTGTTGAGGTCGGGTACATGCATATCCATGTATAAATCCATGGCTGTTGTGAATGACTCCCACTTGTCGTCTGCTTTGATTCCATTCATGATTTGTCTTATGATTTGCTCCTCTTCAATTACCTCTCCAATGCTTCCAAGTTGGTCAGAAATCTCCTTCATCTTTGTGACATAATCAGTCACATTTTGCTTCGGGCTTTTCTTCATTGTTGTGAACTCCATCCACAATTGGTTCTTCCTTGCTCGAGTGTTGGAAGAGAAGAAAGAAGCAAGTGCATTCCAGGTTTCTCTTGATGTCTTGCATCCCTTGACATGAGGTAAAAGAAAATCAGAGATTGAGTTTAGAATATAGGACCTTGCAAGTGCATCCTTCGAACACCAATTCGAAAGTCCTTCCACTTCTTCATGTGATGGTTGCCCTTTGTTCCTCATGGTTGGCATTGCTTCATCTCCGGATATGAATCCATATAGATTCCTCCCTTGAAGGTAAGCCTCCATCCTTAGAGACCATGCCGGATAGTTGTTTCGATCCAATTTGTCAATTGTTGATGGAAATCCATCTCCCATGTTGCTTGACTATGCTCTGATACCACTGTGAAGAGAGATGGTGGATGCAATCCAAAGATGAGTAGGTGCCGCTACAACCAGCTTCACACCAGCCAACTGAGACTTCAGAGTTGATTAGTAGACCCTTTGAGCTTCCTAAATCCACCAAAATATCAGCCAAGTACTTTGGAACATGTATCCCAAAAGTTTAACTCAAGACCGACAAGTTGCGAAATGACTAGCTCCCAAAACTTGCTATTTTTGGACATACACCTGCTGGAAAAAATGAACAGTGCTCTCAACCTGGAAGGAATTAGAAAAATTCCTTTTGGGCATAGCAAATAGACTTAGCAAGCTTCCTATTCCAAGTTAAAACACTTCAAATGATGGACTGAGCACTGAGAACAAGTTTCATCAAGTTCTGGAACATTCCCACAATTCTCGGGGCTCTGCAGAGATAGACCAGTAAGCAGTAAAATGCAGATATCTCCAAAAGTATAAATCCAATGACCTTGAAAATGTATATGTAGAAACTAGACAGTGAGAGCTATCCAACGCACTTTAAAACACTGAAAAATGTTCAGTAAAACTCGAGATATGACCTTCTGAAGTTACTGCTCTGAGTGAGTATAGCAGAGAACAAAACAGAGAGGTAGATGATAATAAATGTATAGATTCACATATGATTACAACCACATTGGCAATGAATCTTTGCACAATGGGAGTAGAATGATAGAGCTATGGAGTAAGCTCTTCAATCTCTACAAAATGACATGAAGTGGTCACGTACAAGGCTTGCTAATCGCCTCTTCCTTCTTGCTCCTTTTATAGCTATTCTTGGAGGGAGTTTTGAATTCGAATTCGAATGGCTCCACCTAAAAGTGATCCCCAAAGTTAGGAGAGATTCCCTCAGCTCAAAAATTCGTGATTTTGGTAGTTGGAGCCACGAATTTGCTTTTACATCATGGATGAGGTAAGCCATCCTTTTACTTTTTTCTTTTTCCATTTACAAGAGATAAAATGTACTCTTTTACAAGAGGTGTTCACATGACTACTCATGTGACTTACAAATGAGGATAATATCAAGCATATCAAGCATGTAGGCTTGGGCAAAATGCACCAACATTTATGAACAAAACCTAGTGGTTGCTCCATGTATACCTCTTCTTCCAAGTCTCCATTGAGAAAGGCATTCTTGATATCCAATTGGAAGAGCTTCCATCCTTTGCTAGCAGCCATTGCAATGAGTGTCCTAATGGTGCTCATCTTTGCCACGGGGCTGAATGTCTCTTCAAAGTCCACTCCATAGGTTTGTGCAAAACCCTTGGCCACCAATCTTGCTTTGAACCTAGAAATAGATCCATCTGAATTCATGTTTACTTTATACACCCACTTATTACCTATTACCTTCATGTTCTCCTTCTTGGGCACTAGAGTCCATGTTTGATTTTCCTCAAGTGCGTCGATCTCTTCTTGCATTGCCTCTTTCCATTCGGTGTACCTGCTTGCATCTTCATAGCAATCGGGCTCATGATCTTCTACTACTTTGTTCATATATGCATAATGTGTTGCCATGTATGAATCATAAGTAAACCTTTGAGTTGGATACTTAACTCTAGAAGACTTCCTTTCTTCACCTTTTGGAGGAATAAACCTCCTTTGCCTTGGGAACTTGATCTCTTTCTTTGACGTGGCTTCTTTCTCCATCATGTGTCCATCATCTTCAACTTCATTACCTTCTTCATCCAACTCCACCAATGTTGCTTTGCCTTTGTTGATTGATTGTGCTTCATAGCTTGATGAAGATCTCCCCCTCCATGGTGAGTTCATGCTTGAACGATCTTCATTGATGGAACACCTTGGGCCGCTTAGCTCTAGGTCGATTTGTTCTTCATCATGTCCATGCTTTTCTTCTTCATAGTCCTGCATACAATCATACTTCTTATACCAAGGGAGTAGCTCATCAAATGCTACATCCCTTGATATCCTCAAGTCCTTTGTGTTTGGGTTGAAGCACCTGTAACCTTTATGATCATTTGAATATCCTAGAAACACACACTTTTCTGCCTTTGGTTGTAGCTTGTGCCTCAATTCACTTGGCACATGTACATAACAAGTACATCCAAATATCTTCAAGTGGGAAAGATCAGGTTTCTTACCATAATAGGCTTGATATGGTGTCAAGCCATGGATCCCTGAGGTAGGAGCCCTATTCATTAGATACACGGCGGTATTTGCTGCATCACTCCAAAACATGTTAGGTACATTCATCTCATTAAGCATTGCTCTAGCGATCTCGGCAATGTATCTATTCTTTCTCTCTGCTACTCCATTTTGTTGGGGTGTGTACCTGCATGTTACTTGCCTCTTGATGCCTCGATCCATTAAAAAATCAGAAAACTCATTGGAGAAATATTCTCCCCCTCCATCGGACCTTAGCTTCTTGATATATGTACCTGTTTCCTTGTCTACCATTGCCTTGAATGCTTTGAAACATGTAAACACATCTGATTTGTTTTTGATGAAATAAACCCAAACCATCCTTGTGCAATCATCTATAAAAGTGACAAAGTACTTGTTACCTCCAATGGATTGCTCTTTCGTTGGCCCCCACACATCTGTATGTATCAACTCCAATGGATGTTGGCTTATGTAGCCACTCTTCTTGAATGGAAGTCTCGCTTGCTTCCCTAGTTGACAAGATTCACATAAATGCTTCATACCTTGTCCTTGGAAGTTGGGAAGACCTTCAACCAGCCTCTTGAATTGCATTTCCTTCATTCTTTGTATGTTGATGTGACCTATCCTCTTTTGCCACAAGTCCAACTCCGAAATCCTCTTGTTTCCATATGTGAAGTAGACATGTTGAGTAGAATGAGAATTTACCTCCAAAGTGAAGAGTCTCCCTTGCTTCTTTCCTCTTGCTATGACCTTGTAACCTTGCTTAGGGTTCTCCACAAAGCATCCACCTTTGTTGAACCTTACTTGATAGCCTCTTTCAACCATTTGCCCAATGGACACCAAGCTCTTTGTGATGGTAGGTACATGCAAGACATCCTTGAGACATCTTCCTTCCTCCTTGTCATCCAAAGCTACATCTCCAACATGGGAGATCTCATGGGCTGTATCATCACTTGTTTCTACATGTCCTTTACCTTTGGGAACATGTAGATTAGTAAACCAA
>MU260614.1:55000-92500 GCA_020310875.1 Ceratopteris richardii
TCTTGACCAAAGCACTTGATGGTACTAAACTTTGCAGGTTTAAAGCTATGATTGGATTGCAAGACATTCAAGAGGAGATGGAGAAGACCAAGCCAAGATGTTTGGCTTGAGGGGGAGCTATTGGATCAAATGCCAAGCCTTCACACTTGGCTAGGCATTAGAAGTACTATGAGCAAATGATTGAAAGACTACATGACCCATTGCTTGTAAAGTTTGATCATTTACTTCTTGTAAAAGATAAATCTCACCTAGAAGAATCATTCCTAACTTAGAGGAACCTTTTAGGTGGAGCTCTATTTGAATTTCAAAATTTTTGAACGTTACAAATCTCACTTAGAAGAATCATTCCTAACTTAGAGGAACCTTTTAGGTGGAGCTCTATTTGAATTTCAAAATTCAAACTTGGAGAAAAGTCACTATATAAGATAGTTGAAAATGCACGGCCATTAGTGCCCCCATTACTGAGCATATGGTTGATCATTTGATTTGATTGAGAGACTTACACTATAGCCTACTCCTATCACCATCATTGGGCATCATATTCATGCCACTCATCATGTATAACATTGTTACATAATGCATTACATTGTTGGTTACATCTATCTTCATCTCTATCATTGTCACTCAAAATAGTGTACTTGTCTTATTCATATTCCACTGAATAATCCATCATTTTCAATGGTCTATAGCTTGTTGGAACAAAAGCACAGTCTATTACAAGCTATCAAAGTTTGAAAGAGTTTCATTGAGTCAATTGGGAGCAAATTGTCTCGAAGTGGTCACTAGTCATTCTCTGCAGAATTCCTAAAAAGTTAGGGGTAAGATTCTACTTGCTAAACACATTGCTAAGTGTATGATATATCATTTTAAGTGATTCCACTTGGAATCATTAGCTCCTTAAGCTAATTAGATATGCTGAGAGTGTTTTGATCAAAGTGTTTGAAGCATCATCTCCATTGTACATATGTGATTATTTAGTGTCATCGGAAAGCTAAACGGGGCCACAACGCAACTCTGACGTGAATCAGGGCTGGTACCTAGCAGGTTTAGTAAGTACCACTTCATCTGTTGAAGTTTCCACATCCATCTTCCCAATAGTTTGTACTTAGAAGGTTCTAGGATTTGTTGAATCTGATGCATCAAGGCATAATTGACATAATGAATTTGTTCTCACTATCTCTTGTCAATAAGTCTTTGAGATCTATTTGATTGACTTGAAGTACTTGCTTTCTAATTTGGGTTTGGAAATGACTAAGTTCCCCTCTCTAGTGTAGATGAGTGGACTAAGATTGTTGTAGTATGTGGAAGCATCATGAATATTACATCCTTAGATATTGTGATGGAGTGATTTTCAAGATCATATAAGCGATATGCTTTTAATTGCTCACTATACCCTATGAAGATGTGCTCTAAGAGTTGGATTGCAACTTGTTGTGATCTTCTTTTGGCACGTGGACAAATGCTTCACTACCAAATACTCGAAAGTAATGCACATTAGGCTTTCTCCCATAGTATGATTCAAATGGTGTCTTGTTGTGCAATGCACTTGTGAAACCTGGATTAAGTATGTTGTTGGAGATAGACATTTGCAAAAGCACGCGAACAAACACAACGAAGGAGAAGAAGCTTGGAGCACAACACATAATACTAAATGTATCACTAGAGAATGTACAAAGATAAGTAGCCCATTAGGGCAATAGGCATATATACAAGACAAGGAAAAAAAACCTCTTAAAGAGGGAAAAAAGTGCCCCGGTGGTCCTAGAGTGTTCACACACATCACTACCTAAATATATCAACAAATCTCCCCTGGGAGTGATGTGTTGAACAAGTAGTTGGCACTCATGTATAAGGAAGTGCATGCTATGTGGAAATCACTCCACAAAAGGAAGTAAGTCCAAAGCTTTGCGGAAAGCTTCAAATTTCTCCCTAGGCAGAGCCTTTGTGAAAAGGTCTGCAATGTTGTCATGCATGGGCACATATGCCAAGCTGATCTCCCCAGCATATAACCTCTCCTGGACATAATGATAATGCACCTCAATGTGCTTAGTGCAAGCATGGAACACACGGTTTGTCACAAATGCCAATGCGCTTTGACTGTTAGTGAAGATGGTGGTGGCAGAAGACTGACCAACACCCAAATCAGCCATAAGGCGTTTTAGCCACACACACTCAATAGTGGCTATGAAAGTTGCCCTATACTCTACCTCACAACTCGAAGTGGCCACAGTAGGTTGCTTCTTGCTCAACCCAGATATACACGAGCTACCAAGCATGAAGCAAAAGCCACTAGTGGACACACGAGTGTCATAGCAATTAGCCCAATCAGAGTCAGAAAAAGCATGCAAATCTAGCGGTAGTGATCCCCCCTTGGGATAAAACAACCCAAGTAGTCGAGTACACTCAAGTAGCGAAATATGTGCTTAACCACCTGCCAATGCTTGACTCTAGGGCAATGCATAAACCTGCTCATCTATGAGACATCAAACTGAATATCTGGCCAAGTAATGCATAAGTTAATCAGGCATCCAACAGCCTACTAATAGAGAACAACATCAAATGCATCTCGAGCATCATGAAGATTCAATCCTAAACATGTCCCCATAGGAGTGGCAATAAGCCTATAGTCTTGAAGGCCAAAATGCTGCAAATCAGACATCTCAAATGAGGCATGCAAATCAGCCTTGAAATCAGCAATATGCTTCTCAATAGGACCAGTGAGCAACGTGTCGTCAACATAGACAACAATGATCAGAAGCATATCATTAGCACACTTAACATATAAGGTGCTTTCAATTGGACTATTCTCAAAACCATGTGCAATCAGAGAGGCATGCATCTTCCCATACCAAGCACGTGGTGCTTGCTTTAAACCATATAATGCCGTTTTTAACATGCACACCTTGTTTCCATGTCCTTTCTACACAAAGCCTTGGGGCTGAAAAACATACACTTCTTCGTGCAAGTCACCGTTCACAAATGTAGTTTTAATGTCCAACTGATGTACATTCCAACCATGATGGGTTGCAAGTTCACAGATGCTCCGAACTGTAGTCATACGGCATGTAGGTGTAAAGGTTTCATCAAAATCAATGCCACTTTCCTATGCATAACCCTTTGCAACAAGCCTACCCTTATACCCGACAGCTGTTCCATCAGGCTTACACTTTAGCTTGTAAACCCACTTAGTGCCAATGGCCTTCTTGCTAGCAGGCAAGTCACATAAGGATCAAGTACCGTTCTTCATTTTGCCTCATTCGGACCAGCACTAGAGTGTCCACCTGGAAAAATAGGCAACAAAGTATCATACATGTCTTTGGAGCTAACAGATGTCTCCTTAGTACATGAAAGCAATGGCTGAATAGCATCTTCCACAAAAAAAACATCATGGATAACCAATATGCTTGTCTGTGGATGATACAAACGATAGCCTTTACTTTCAAAACTGTACCCAACAAAAACACATTTTATTGCTTTATCATCCAATTTTTTGTGATGTTGTTAAGGCACTAATGCATATGCCAAACAACCAAAAACACGAAGATGAGCAAAAGATGGCTTGTGATCATAACAAGCCTCATATGGAGTGATAGACTGCAATGCTTTAGTGGGACACCTCTTAAGTACATATGCTACACACATGATAGCCTCAAGCCAGAAACTATGTGGTAAAGCCTAACTTTTGACCATACACCTCGCCATCTCCATGAGTGACATGATCTTTCATATAGCAACTCCATTCTGTTGAGGTGTATACGGCACTATACACTAGTGTTTTATCCCACGTTTAGCCAGAAATGCATTAAAATTAGAAGATATATATTCCCCCTGTAAGAGTTGTGTTGCAATAGCCTTAAGCTATAAACTTATATGCGGAAGCAAATGGAGGAGTAGACAAAAAAATCCTTTCAAAGTTGCGCATAAATATGAGATACTCAGTCCCAACTAATATGAATGAGTAGTTGTGCACTGAAAAACAAAACGATGTGCTTTGGTGTACAGATCATACAAATATTTCTGCAATGTACATCTGCGCCATGCGAACATGTGTAACAATAACTTCTATTGGTAGAAATGCCTTCTTTGTATCCATGTTCATATTCAAAGCTTCAAGTTGCTTTGTCTTCAGCTGTTCGGCCAAAATGACGAAGTCGAAGTCTGCAGCCTGCACATAATCTACACAAGATATATGCTGTGACATATGGTATGAGTTACAACATAAGATTATGTTCTCCACGCTCATAAACCATGTATGATAGTAGTCATTTGTCATGCTTCATTCAGCTTCAATGTAAGCTGCAATATCATGTTGTGAATGCATTGATATGTGCTGCGGAATGTCATGCTCCTGCTTGATCAATCAATGAAATGTTTAATTTATTACTCATAATGTAGCCTCCTATTATAGCTAAGAGATTCATTCGAAGTATGAATCAGTTTGCCGCAAGCTATCAGAGTTAGCAGAGACTCAATGATGAAACCTAAGATAGTATCCAACATAAGATGGATCAATGTTCTTCTATCTCGCATCATCAAAAAATGGTTCACCCTGCGCATCATACATTACTAATAGCTTTGTGATAACAGGAGTCGAAATGAACAGCTTAGGGTCCTTACAGAAATTCTGTCGATGGCAGATACGATCCTGCAATAGTAAATAATACATTCGTGATATATCGATAATATTATTCTATTGCAACATATATTGGATCGTGATTCAAACAATGACGATCGATGCACAGACACTGAGTCCTTGAAGTGGCAACATATAAATTACATACATAACGTTCAACTGAACTTGATCCATATAGGAATAGAAGCAAACTCAGAATATACATCTCATAATTATAAGTAAAATAAAATATGCATCACCCGAACACTGAACGACATTGATCATACACATTCGTAAGATTTTATGATCAAATACTGATGCATACTCTTCATCAAATAAGAAGAGTTGCGACATGTGAAGAACAGAGATATTGCTAACATAATGAAGAGAGAGAAGATGGACAGCATGGGGTCGATAACAGATATGACAGCATGTAACTAGATCGCCCGAAAAATTCATTACAAGATGTGATATATATACAATGTTTTCAGCGGTGATTTCCTCCGCCTTTTCCTACATTTGAGGTAGGCAGCTATGTGATTGCGGAGAGTCATGCGTTCACCTTCTAAGCAAAAATCTCCTTGATTTAAGGAGTAATGCAAGTTGCCTGTTTTACGTTTCCTTTATTTCCAAGCTTTTCTTCTATTTTCTAGTTTTTCTGAATTGAAAACTAAAAAAAAGGTATGAGTTATATGACTCCTACAGAAACTTTTCAAGATAGTGTTCATATGCCGCTGTTTTACAAGGCTATTTTATGACTGAAAAATGAGAAATTCTTCGATAATGAATTTGAAGAGTGCATGTTCCAACAGCTCCCCTTCAGTCTTCAAATTCATGATTTTTGCTGTTCCAGCTTTCTCTCTTCGGTTACTTGTATTTGCTTTGATCTCTGTCTTGAATTCTTCAAGTATCTTCATGATTGATTCTTCTTCTAGTTGATATACACATAACATCTCCTGAGTGAGTAGGATCAATCAATTTGTGTTGCCGTAGACTTTTTGTAGTGGTTCCTCCATGTGATTCTTTTTGAAATCTTCTTGTCGATGTAGTTCCTTCTTTGGCTCTGAAATGACTTTGATAGTTGGATCTTTTTCACATACTGATTTGATATCCTGTAATAGCTTTTCTACTCCTTTGAAGTGCCTTTATGGTCTTTGAAATTCTTCCATACGTTGATGTCTTTGTTTTGTCTCTTTGTAGTAGAATTCTTTCGCCCCTTGTTGTTGATGCTTTTGTTAAAGAGTCGATGTCGTCCATTGATGAATCTTGCTTCATTGTGGTTGATGATATTCCATTTGTGAGTAGCTCTTTGAAATGGCTTTTGATCGTTGAATCTTCTTCAAATGTAGAATAGCTTTGCTGCTCCTTTTGAAATGTCTTTGATTTCCATATGTTGATGTCTTTTCTTCAAGAGTTTGATGTAGTCCATTGTCGTAGTCCTTTGCTCCATGTATTTGATCTTTACTTTGTCCTTTTCTTCAAGAATAGCTCCATTTTGGTTGATAACATCTTCTTCCTTTGAATGCTTCATGTTGATGTAGCACCTTCCTTCAAGAATATCTCCCCTTCAATTTAAGAACCCTTATATGTGATCTTTGAAGAATATAATCTTTTACATAGTACTTTGGATAAGGAAGTACATGAGCTCAATTGAATACATGAGCTCTTTTCAACATAATACATATGGAGGTTTCGAACAAGTTACAAAGCTACAAAAGTGCTTTATCTATGGCTTTTGCCATTTGTGTATAACAACTTAACTTTGTCTAATGCAAAGTTCAGAGGTTGTGGTTTTCCCTCACTCATCTTAGAGCGAGCATTACTCTAGCTCTAGAGTGATTCTATTTCTCCACTTGTTTGATGACTTTTTTACATAAAGAAATGAAGTTAATCAAGATCCCAGTTTCTTGATCAAACTCCATTTTGACTACACCTTCTATGTGTAGAAACAAGTGCTCACACCACTTGTATATGTGATCAATGTTTTGATTTACAATGGTTGGTAATGAGGGGGATTTGAGTGCTTTTCTTGCTTTTACATAAGATTCAATGTGTATGATAATACACAGACTTTAAACGACTCTTTATAAGTGAGAGTCTATACATCTTTGCTATGAATGTAAGTCACAATGACTTATGGTAGCACATCTAGGGTGCTTACATTTTTGTAAGTAGATTGAAGTAATGTTTTACCTTTTTTTCTAGACGTGTTGAATACACTTTTTCTTTTCTTCCCCTTTTGTGAGGAAGTCTTCATCGTCATCTTTGACTGTGCTGAATGTTCTTTCTTCTTCTTCCTATTGATGAGGAAGTCTTCATTTGAGTGCGTTGAATGCACTTTCTTCTTCTTCTAATTGATGTAGATAGGTAAGCTTCATACCGAGCTTCCTTGAGTGGTGACGTCCATGGTCTTAGCCTCAATCACCTGATTCTTCTTCTTTCAATCTTCTTCAATGATGAAGGAGTGCTTAGATAGCACTTGGCTGCAAATACAATCTTCTTGATAGATATGTGCTTGAATAGCACTTGATTACAAACACAAACTTCTTGCTTTGTGTATATATTCCAATATAGAAAATGTGGAGCTTGAGATGTACATATCAATGGACATGAGATCTATGTGATCTTCTTTTGATACAAGGGTAAGTGATAAAAAATTCACTTTACAATAGTGATAACTTTTATGCGATAAGACAAGGCTTAGAAATAAATTGATGCTATAGAATGGGTATTTCTCAAGATAGAACTATAAGAGCATTGATCCTAACCATGGTTTTAAGTGCACAAGGATCATGAGAGATGAAATACTATCAAGAGTGATACCAAGTTGATTTACAATACCGAATAAGTGCTTCAATGAAGTATGCCTCCTCGTTGATGAAGTGAAGTCTTTGAGGATAATGATCTTCAATCATTAGGAGATTGTAAATAGAGCTTTTTGAATTTACCACCAACTTTGATCCTTTGGCCTTGTGGGTTGTGTAAGTCTTCATTATATCTTTACTTTGAAATTCATTTGTATTGATGATGAGCCTTGCTTCGAGCCTTGATTTCCAAGCCTTCTTGCATTCTTTGATGATGATCTTTTGATGTCGAATCTTTGAGCTTTCCTTCTTCATTCTATGATTTCCTCATAGTTTGACAATGCTAGCTTCCTTTGGTGCCGGTTCTTCAAGACATTCCTTCATAACCTTTGACAGTGCTTTGAATCGAATAGTCGCACGTTCATATAAATCCTTGTAGCTTTATCCCTGTCTTTAGTTGGTTGCATTCAAAAAATCATGGACTATATGGTAGATGCTCCTCCTTGAATGTCGAAACAAACATTTCACACATGCTATGTCTCAATTGCTTGGTGCAAGAGATTTAATAAAAAGAATTGCTTTCAAAGGTAATGATTGCATAAAAAACTCCAACATAATTAAGCTTGGTCACATGCTTGGAAAGCCACTTGTGGATTGTATTAAAGAAGATAATCTTCATTCTCCTTGATGCTCCCATATACCGACTTGATCCGCAAGAATAGCTTGAAATGTCTTCAACTTCTTGCATGGTTGAGTTTGCAATGAAGTGACCTGTATCATATATTATCGTTGACCCAAATAGCATATCACTTCTAATATCATGGAACAAAATCGATTTGGTTCACACTCCCCTTGATTGAGAAGATGGGTGAGTTGTGTAGCTAATACGATAACTATAATGTTTCATGAATACAAGCTTCTTGTGCCTCAAACATAACAATCGTAGTGTTCAATGAAGTAGTTGCCTAAGATAACCCTTCAAGCTAAAACATGTCATGTAACCATAACGTTTTACAAGATTACTTGGGTAATCAGGGAATCAAGTGATACACTAATTGCAATAAATAAGTTGTACATGAACATAAGCATTGATGCACAAATCGGAGATGAAGTTACTAAAGGACTATATACTGAATGAATAACAAACTTTGTGTTCAGGAGCTCAACATGATTGATTCCGTCTTAATAGCTGTGCTGATGGAAAATGTTGTTTACTTATTTCTGGTTGCACATACATATGATCATCGTTCAACTTGAAAGAACTGTAGTGAAATAAACTAAAGAATCAGTGCTATAAGAAAAGTTTGGTAGGACAGTAAAAAGGAGAACGAATGTGCACGATATGCTGTTTTATTTTTTGAAGATGACGACTCAACACTGAATGGAAACGCACGGACGATAGGACTAATCGATGATTAAGCTCTGAGCTATTTCACATACTCATGTTGCAGATAAAGATTCATAACAATATACGAAGGCTTTCTTGTTTTCCGTGCAAGAAAGGGGTGATAGCAGACAGTAAGAAGATTTGGATAGATTTTGCTGATATATCATTTGTATAGAGCGATAAGGTTTAATAAATTTGACGGACCATAGCGAAGTGACGTTAGCATAAAACGTAAAGTTGATGGCCGAAGATTGTGTTGGGACTATTTGAATTTATTGCCAGTAATTAATATTGTTGTTCCGCATTCTATTTCAACGTTCTTAGCTAATTAATTGTATTGTATTGCTTGAATCAGGTTTGAATCCATATAAAACAGGCTTTGCATCTGCAGAAATCGGGCTTGTAATTAGAATTCTAAGGCGCACCATTTTTGACTTGCTAGTTTTGATTAATTAACTTTAATCCTTTGCCAAAATTCAAAATGTTAATGTAGTGGTTCTCTGAGAAAGATAGCCACACCATCTCATTGATGCTTATATTATCGTAAACTTTTTCTTTTCGCTTTGACTAAAAACAGAGTGTTCGAATTTTGATAAGTGTGCATAATCCCTATCCATATTGATATATATGTTTGAATGAACTTTCGTATGATTTAAACGATAATCTCAAATTTAATTGGTTTAATCATAAAGAAAAGAAGGCTAACTAATACGTAATATGAAACATATGTCATAAAGGATAGGTTCCCACTTTCAAGCATTAAGAGCATATGTTATCCTAGGATGAACATGATGATTGAAACAGTTTGATGATTTTGATTCTAAAGTTCTTGGCAGTAGGTTATGGTTTCAAATGAACTATTAATTATTTCCTTCAGTTTTTCACCCCACCTGAGATTGCTCCAAGCACCCTCCGTGCGCCGTATTTTTTGGCGGTTGGCTTGATCCACCGACCGTCGCTTTGGCGCCGACAACATTCGTAAACCCGACGTGAAACTCCACGGCCCAGAAATCTCAGGTAATCTCATAAACAAAAATATACGAGAACGGGAGTTGTATCTCTCCCTCATCAAAAGATACGAGCACGGGAGTTGTATCTCTCCCTCATCAAAAGATACGAGCACGGGAGTTGTATCTCTCCCTCATCAAAAGATACGAGCACGGGAGTTGTATCTCTCCCGCATCAAAAGATACGAGCACGGGAGTTGTATCTATCCCTCAACAAAAGATAATTACGAGCACGAGGAGTTTTATCTCTCCCTAAACAAAGGATAATTACAAGCACGAGCACGGGAGTTGTATCTCTCCCTCATCAAAAGGTACGAGCACGGGAGTTGTATCTCTTCCTCATCAAAAGATACGAGCACGGGAGTTGTATCTATCCCTCATCAAAAGATACGAGCACGGGAGTTGTATCTCTCCCTCATCAAAAGATACGAGCACGGGAGTTTTATCTCTCCCTTATCAAAAGATAATTACGAGCACGAGCACGGGAGTTGTATCTCTCCCTCATCAAAAGATACGAGCACGGGAGTTGTATCTCTCCCTCATCAAAAGATACGAGCACGGGAGTTGTATCTATCCCTCATCAAAAGTTACAAGCACGGGAGTTTTATCTCTCCCTTATCAAAAGATAATTAGGAGCACGAGCACGAGAGTTGTATCTCTCCCTCATCAAAAGATACGAGCACGGGAGTTTTATCTCTCCCTTATCAAAAGATAATTACGAGCACAAGCACGGGAGTTGTATCTCTCCCTCATCAAAAGATACGAGCACGGGAGTTGTATCTCTCCCTCATCAAAAGATACCACCACGGGAGTTGTATCTCTCCCTCATCAAAAGATACGAGCACGGAAGTTGTATCTCTCCCTCATCAAAAGATACGAGCACGAAAGTTTTATCTCTCCCTCATCAAAAGATACGAGCACGGGAGTTGTATCTCTCCCTCATCAAAAGATACGAGCACGGGAGTTGTATCTCTCCCTCATCAAAAGATACAAGCACGGGAGTTTTATCTCTCCCTTATCAAAAGATAATTACGAGCACGAGCACAGGAGTTGTATCTCTCCCTCATCAAAAGATACGAGCATGGGAGTTGTATCTCTCCCTCATCAAGAGATACGAGCATGGGAGTTGTATCTCTCCCTCATCAAAAGATACGAGCACGGGAGTTGTATCTCTCCCTCATCAAAAGATACGAGCACGGGAGTTGTATCTCTCCCTCAACAAAAGATAATTACGAGCACGAGGAGTTTTATCTCTCCCTAAACAAAGGATAATTACGAGCACGAGCACAAGAGTTGTATCTCTCCCTCATTAAAAGATACGAGCACGGGAGTTGTATCTCTCCCTCATCAAAAGATACGAGCACGGGAGTTGTATCTCTCCCTCATCAAAAGATACGAGCACGGGAGTTGTATCTCTCCCTCATCAAAAGATACGAGCACGAGAGTTTTATCTCTCCCTGATCAAAAGATAATTACGAGCACGAGCACGGGAGTTGTATCTCTCCCTCATCAAAAGATACAAGCACAGGAGTTGTATCTCTCCCTCATCAAAAGATACGAGCACGGGAGTTGTATCTCTCCCTTATCAAAAGATACGAGCACGGGAGTTTTATCTCTCCCTTATCAAAAGATAATTAGGAGCACGAGCACGGGAGTTGTATCTCTCCCTCATCAAAAGATACGAGCACGGGAGTTTTATCTCTCCCTTATCAAAAGATAATTACGAGCATGAGCACAGGAGTTTTATCTCTCCCTCATCAAAAGATACGAGCACGGGAGTTGTATCTCTCCCTCATCAAAAGATACGAGCACGGGAGTTGTATCTCTCCCTCATCAAAAGATACCAGCACGGGAGTTGTATCTCTCCCTCATCAAAAGATACGAGCAAAGGAGTTGTATCTCTCCCTCATCAAAAGATACGAGCACGGGAGTTGTATCTCTCCCTCATCAAAAGATATGAGCACGGGAGTTTTATCTCTCCCTTATCAAAAGATAATTTCGAGCACGAGCACGGGTGTTGTATCCCTCCCTCATCAAAAGATACGAGGACGGGAGTTGTATCTCTCCCTCATCAAAAGATACGAGCACGGGATTTGTATCTCTCCCTCATCAAAAGATACGAGCACGGGAGTTGTATCTCTCCCTCATCAAAAGATACGAGCACGGGAGTTGTATCTCCCCCTTATCAAAAGATACGACCACGGGAGTTGTATCTCTCCCTCAACAAAAGATAATTACGAGCACGAGGAGTTTTATCTCTCCCTAAACAAAGGATAATTAAGAGCACGAGCACGGGAGTTGTATCTCTCCCTCATCAAAAGATACGAGCACGGGAGTTGTATCTCTCCCTCATCAAAAGATACGAGCACGGGCGCTGTATCTCTCCCTCATCAAAAGATGCGAGCACGGGAGTTGTATCTCTCCCTTATCAAAACACGAGCACGGGAGTTTTATCTCTCGCTTATCAAAAGATAATTACGAGCACGAGCACGGGAGTTGTATCTCTCCCTCATCAAAAGATACGAGCACGGGAGTTGTATCTCTCCCTCATCAAAAGATACGAGCACGGGAGTTGTATCTCTCCCTCATCAAAAGATACGAGCACGGGAGTTTTATCTCTCCCTTATCAAAAGATAATTAGGAGCACGAGCACGAGAGTTGTATCTCTCCCTCATCAAAAGATACGAGCACGGGAGTTTTATCTCTCCCTTATGAAAAGATAATTACGAGCACGAGCATAGGAGTTTTATCTCTCCCTGATCAAAAGATACGAGCACGGGAGTTTTATCTCTCCCTAAACAAAAAATAATTACGAGCACGAGCACAGGAGTCGTATCTCTCCCTCATGAAAAGATACGAGCACAGGAGTTTTATCTCTCCCTAAACAAAAGATAATTACGAGCACGAGCACAGGAGTTGTATCTCTCCCTAAACAAAAGATAATTGTGAGCACGAGCTCGGGAGTTTTACCTCTCCCTCATCAAAAGGTAATTATGAATGGGAGTTTTGTAGTGTTCTCCCTCAAAATTAAAAACACATATGAATGGGAGTTTACCATCTCCCTCATCAAAAGGTAATTCTAAACGGGAGTTTATCATCTCTCTCTTTTGATTCGATATTTCTTATCACGTGTTTAGTGTTTGAATGCAGGAGAAGATCAAAGGAAGGCAATGGAAATGGAATTGACGATGCATTATGAAATTGATGGTTTGACAATACTACGAAGAATTTGAAGAGCAGTTGAAGAAGAATTCTATGTCGATCAGGTGAAATAGTTCTAAACCTGATTAATATTTTATGTTTTGTTTTTCTTTGCATTTCATGATAAAAGATGTACATTCTTCAGATAGGTTAAGAAACTTCTTAAAATTATGAAAAGTAGAATTTACACTAAAGTAGGATCGTGCTTGAAGAGAAAATAGGGATTAGAGACCTATGGCTGTCATATGAATAGTTGAAGGAACCCTTAACTTGCAACTCCTAGTAGAAGTAGGCTTGTTTTATATAGGTAAGCTTCCTTAAATCTGACCCATTTTACTAAAGAGATCATAGTTCCCGCTTTAGCTTACCTCTAGATCCTTTGCTCTGATTAGGGGTTAAGCCTTTCCCCTTCATCAAAAAAGTTGTGAAGAAAAATTGAAAGCAATACATTAATGGTTGCTGCATATGAAAAGAGGAAAAGTGACAAAAAGAAAAATTATGATAAAAAAAAGAGATGAAAGAAAAATCAAATGATTTCAATGAATCAGTTGTGGTCTTGAAATCACTTCTGAATTGAAAAGTGGGCTATATAAGGCGGATTTATGCTAGAGGGGAATTAGTTTTTTGTATCTTAATGGCAAGTGGCTAGGAGATGAGGATAGAAGGCTTATATAACATATGCTTTACTTATGAACAGAGTTAATAGAAGAGTTAGTATGAACACTATTTGAATGACTTCTATAGTTTCTTTCTAAAACCTGTTTTCCAACTCATGCATTGAACGAAAAGGTTGAAATTCAAGCTTACATAATTTTATAAGTTTTCTTTGCTATCAGAAGATGTACTAATGATAGAAGCACTTTTTATAGACTAATAGCATTTGGTTCATGAATAATTTTCAAAAGAATTTGATATTGCTTCCTATTGAACTCCAAGTTGGCCCATCGAGGGCGATGTCCAGGTTTGGTGGGGGTGAGTGTCGTGAAGATGTTGTCTTCACGATTATCATCCAAATTGAAGAAAATGTTGTGATGTTGTCTTTATCCTTCCAAGACGTACTTAGTTGGACACGTTGAATTTTTTATTTCAAACTTTGAAAAGAATAGAAGATATATTAAGAAACTATCGAGGAGTTAACTATCGAGGAGTTGTCATTTCATGAGTATATTATGAGAACACTAACTTATTATGAGAACACTTGCTCATGATTCATGTATGTGAATGTTTTGTAAATGTGAGCTAGCTAAGATAATTGTGTGCCACACATATTAGTGAATAAAAAATGAGCTTAGTGTTTTGTGAGCATGTGAACCTATAAAAGTGTGTATGAATCCTCATAATTGTAAACACAAAAATAAAGAAATAGAAAATAAAAAGACAACGAAAGAGCTAATAAAAAAAATGAAATATGTGAATGGTGTGAATGAATATTTATATGTTGTGCGCATATTTTTTTTGGAATGTTTCAAATCACAGAAATGGAAGGAGGAAGCTGACAGACATGCACAAAAGTAGAGGCAGTGATGAGTTCAGATTGAGTTGAGAGCATGCTAACAGGAGAAGAAGTGTAGTGGCAGTTTTAAGGAGAAAGGCACTGCCGCTTATAAAAAAGCAAGGGGAATCTCATGCGGTAAGAGGCCAATTGATCGTCTATATCTGGCGAAAATGAAGGCACGCAGATGATTGGAAGAAAAGAGAGAGGAGTGGTTCGTGGAATTTACGATAGCATTTGAATGTTCTCTAGAAGGTATGTTGGGGGTGCTCTTTGAGGGCAGCCAAAGGAGAAAGATCCATCAACTTTTTCCTGTGAAGAGACAACTTTGATAGAAAGCAAGGAGGCCAATATTCAAAATGAATCGGGCAAGGTTGGCAGACGTTTTCATCTTCTGACGATAGAGTAATACATCTGATTTACTGCATGAAGATGCACAAAGGAAGTTCCAACCTCACGATTTAATCTGCTTTGCACACAGATAAGTACTTGAGTTGTTTTCAATAACATGGATGATCATAATTGCTTATAAAAATTTGTATGAGATTTTAAAGATAATCTTCTGCATATCTACGATCCTTGTGATTATGAATCTGCAACTTTGCAATTATTTCCAGAACGAACAGACAAGTAACTTGACTTTGTTTCAAGATTTCGCGCTTTCACTCTAGATTTCATATAAATTGACTCGGATATTTGTCTAAGGCTGTACAGCTTACAGACGACGCTCTTACTTCATGCTTGCTGCCCTGAAATTGAAAAGTTTAACCATACTTGTTGCCAAAGTCTTCGCACATTTGCTTCTTTTCTTAATGCATTGAAAAAGACACATCTGACCTAGTATTATTCTGACAGCTACGTGATGCTTAAAAGAGTTTTGAAGATGGTTAAAAGGGACGATTCTCTATCCGTGTTTTAGTCATCGACCATTAATCTATGTGTGTTAGCTGACGCAAACAGAACGTTGTGATAGGATGACATAGGTCTTGGAAGAAGGAATTTTTCATCTATTCCAATTTCGTCTTCCCCTACTCATTCGACAACACTCGCTCAAATCCGACGACATTCAATAACAAGCATATTCATGAGGGTAGTTCTCTGACGAATAGGATTTCTGACTACGTTCTGAAGCGCCTATGATTGCATTCTATGCTTGATGCTCTATGCTCTGTGATGGGATGATCTTTTGCATATGTACAAAATTACACTATAGTTCTAATAGTTGAACCATCTTGTCAGTGTTTTAGATGCTCCGCATTCTCACGGCAATTAAATTATGTTTGACAACGCTTAATTTCACATGTGTTACAACGCATTTCTGCTGATTTAATGCTGCTGTGAAGATGGCGTGGACGGAGGAAAGGTCTTACTCATCGAAAGATACTGTCGACTCATAGGAAGATCAACCTATCAATCTCCGATATTTCCAAACAAAGGCAAGAATCACGTAAATGATTTCAACACATATTCAAAGCTGAAGGATAGAGTAACAACGATGCTGATTGTTTTTGTACATAGTCCATTGTTCTTATTGCGGTGTCGAAGAGAGATATTATAAGATCTATTTGAACTATATTGCTTCAGGATTTTTCAACATCTTCGAAATTACCAGCTATAAAGATTATTGTGAGCAATAAACTTTCATTTTGGCTAGTTATTATTAATATCCTTAAAGGTTGCGTATGCTGTGCTAATTGATTTGATACAGGTTGAACAAATTTTGAGAAAAACCCTGAGTAAATTTTGATTGATGATGCACAAATCGGAGATGAAGTTACTAAAGGACTGTATACTGAATGAATAACAAACTTTGTGTTCAGGAGCTCAACATGATTGATTCCGTCTTAATAGCTGCGTTGATGGCAAATGTTGTTTACTTATTTCTGGTTGCACTTACATATGATCATCGTTCAACTTGAAAGAACTTTAGTGAAATAAACTAAAGAATCAGTGCTATAAGAAAAGTTTGGTAGGACAGTAAAAAGGAGAACGAATGCGCACGATATGTTGTTTTATTTTTTGAAGATGACAACTGAACACTGAATGGAAACGCACGGACGATAGGACTGATCGATGATTAAGCTCTGAACTATTTCACATACTCATGTTGCAGATAAAGATTCATAACAGTATACAAAGGCTTTCTTGTTTTCCGTGCAAGAAAGGGGTGATAGAAGACAGTAAGAAGATTTGGATAGATTTTGCTGATATATCATTTGTATAGAGTGATAAGGTTTAATAAATTTGACGGACCATAGCGAAGTGATGTTAGCATAAAACGTAAAGTTGATGGCCGAAGATTGTGTTGGGACTATTTGAATTTATTGCCAGTAATTAATATTGTTGTTCCGCATTCTGTTTCAACATTCTTAGCTAATTAATTGTATTGTAATGCTTGAATCAGGTTTGAATCCGTATAAAACAAGCTTTGCATCTGCAGAAATCGGGCTTGTAATTAGAATTCTAAGGCACACCATGTTTGACTTGCTAGTTTTGATTAATTAACTTTAATCCTTTGCCAAAATTCAAAATGTTAATGTAGTGGTTCTCTAAGAAAGATAGCCACACCATTTCATTGATGCTTATATTATCGTAAACTTTTTGTTTTCGCTTTGACTGAAAATAGAGTGTTCGAATTTTGATAAGTGTGCATAATCGCTATCCATATTGATCTATATGTTTGAATGAACTTTCGTATGATTTAAACGATAATCTCAAATTTAATTGGTTTAATCATAAAGAAAAGAAGGCTAACTAATACGTAATATGAAACATATGTCGTAAAGGATAGGTTCCCACTTTCAAGCATTAAGAGCATATGTTTTCCTAGGATGAACATGATGATTGAAACAGTTTGATGATTTTGATTCTAAAGTTCTTGGCAGTAGGTTGTGGTTTCAAATGAACTATTAATTATTTTCTTTAGTTTTTCGCCCCAGCTCAGATTGCTCCAAGCACCCTGCGTGTGCCGTATTTTTCGGTGGTTGGCTTGATCCATCGACCCTCGCTTTCGCGCCGACAGCGCACCATTTTGGAATAAAGGCATGAGTGTATCGAACACATCTTGTGAGCTAACTGTTGGCAGTTTTTTGCATTCAAGTAGAGGGAAAACTGAATTTTCAGCAAATACCACATCTCGACTCACAATAACTGTGTTCGTCAATGGATGGTACAACCGATATCCCTTACTCTTAGCACTATAACAAACAAATATACATTTCTTTGCCTTCTCGTCAAGTTTGTGACGTTGTTGTGATGGCACAAGAGCATATGCCAAACAATCAAACACACACATATGACTAACCATAGGCTTATGAACATTCCAAGCCTCATAAGGAGTGATGACTCTCAATGCTTTTCTAGGGCAGCGATTCAACACATAATTTGCACACATGACCGCTTCCATCCAAAACTTATCAAGAAGATGCTTTCCTTTAACCATACATCGTGCCATTTCAAGTAGAGTTCTATTTTTACGCTTGGCAACACCATTTTGTTGAGGTGTATATGGCACCATACATTCGTGTGAAATACCTCTTTCACGAAGAAAAGCATTAAACTCATGTGACATGTACTCACCAACACGATCCGTGCGTAGAGTCACAAGCTTTTGTGAAGAAAAATTTTCAGCCATAGCTAAAAATGCTTTGAAGCAAGAAAATACCTCATTCTTTGCTTTCATAGGATACACCCATGTATGGCGAGTAGCATCATCAATGAAGGTAACAAAATATATATGCTTCCCAAAAGATGGAGTCTTGACGGGACCACATACATCACTATGAACAAGCTGTAATTTTATTGTAGTGTGTGTATGACCATCTTTTGGAAAAGAAGCACGATGCATTTTTCCAAGAATGCAACCTTCACATGCATGCTTTTCAATGGACTCAAGTGTAGGCAAGCTAATGACCATGTCCTTCTTTCGCAAGTAGAGCAAACTATTGAAGTTTAAATGATTAAAACGAGCATGCCATGCTCCATTTTAGCCATGGAAGAAGTATGAGCAACTAAGGCATTCGAGGCAGCCCTCTTGTATGTATCCATGCGATACAAACCATTACATAATGTACCGGACATCACAATAACATCGCCATTGCTGAAATCATGAACCATACACTTATCATCAACAAAGTGTACATGAAGTCCAGCTTTGGCAATCAACGGAACTGAAATTAAGTTCTTCTTGATACCTGGCACATACAATGCATTTTTCAAGATCACACCTCCATTTGCAGCCGTAAGCTCAATTTCTCCTACTCCAATGATAGGATAAGAGGCATTGTTTGCACACACCACATGTCCTCCTTTAAGTGCATCTTTCAAAGAGGCAAAAATGTTTTGCATGATGTTATGTGCTTTGAAGCACCACTATCAAAGAACTAATCCGAATCAGCCTTACTCACAACCATACATTTAGAATGTAAAGAAGCATCATAATGGCATGTAACAACGCATGCCCAAAAATCTTGAGCCATGTTAGCTTCATCATTCTTTGCATTTGCTAAATTTTCAGCAATAGACATGCCAGATTCCTTCTTCTTTTCATTGCGTTTAGCAAGCTTTCTACACTCATCAATAGTATGACCAGCCTTCCCACAATATTTGCATCTCTTCTTCTTTTGCAAATCACCATCATTAGAGGAATGAGTGGAAGAGGAAGCTTGAGGCTTTGGTTTTGATGATCCCAAAGCTAAACCATACTTGCTTTTCCCCTTTTGTGAGATAGCAAGTGCTTGCATTTCCTCAATCAAACCATCCCTATTCACTCTAGATTGCTCTTCTTGCTAAAGAAGAGACATAACCTCATCAAATGCATAAATATTAGGATTTCCTTTTGCAACCAAATGAAGTGTAGTAGCAAAGCTTTGAAAAGATTCCTGTTATCCTTTTAACAATGTAGAAATGAGTGATGCATCCGGAATGATCTCATCTATGTTTGCCAATTGCTCTTTCAAGTCCTTGATGCGTGTCACATACACATCCACTAACTCATTTTCAGCCATACATACATCCTCAAGTTGCTTCCTCAAGTATGCAACACGTGCTTCATTACGCACAGCATACAAAGAAGCAAGAGTGTTCCATGCTTGTCTCGATGTAGAACATGACCGAATGTGTGGAACTATATGACGCTTCACTGAAAGCGCAATCAAAGCATGAGCTTGAGCATCTTTTCCATCCCATCTAAGCTGCTCTTGTGTAGGTGAAGAAGGAGAAACCATTGTACTCGAAGAAGAAGCTCCATCTGTGACACTAGACTATGAAACAGAAGCACCTGCCGGTCTTCGATCTACATCTGCCACTATGTTCCAAAGTTGTTTTGCAACAAGAACATGCTTCATCATGTAAGACCACATCAGATAGTTGGTCCCATCAAGCTTATCTTGAGCTTGAATCATGCCAAACAAGTCATTGCTGCCTGCCATTTCACTAAGGAACAAGAATGTGACAAAATCTTCACTTCGACGAAAGCTGAAATGAGTGCTAAAATTTCAGCTCACAAACCGTCACTCTGATGGCGATTCTGACTGCACGAATGGCTTCGAAATGGAGGTAAAACCCCAACGCACCTGGTGGAAATGTTTCCGGGATGCTCAAATTCACACTTCTATGCTCCGAAGTTGCTTTGCACTGTTAAAGTGTGTGCGTGCCGCGATGCGAAAAACCGAAACTTGAGAAGGAGTTGAACTTGCTCTGATACCACTGTTGGGTGTGTGTAGAAGTACGAGAGACACACGAGAAGTAGACACAAAGAGCACAAACGCAGCAAGACACACGGAGAAGACGATGGCTGGAATAGCTCTCTCTCTTGATCGATAAACTGAACTGAAGTAAGAGCTGAATAATATCGCTAAGTACAAAGTACCACCACATATGAGAGTATGAAGTATGTGGTAACATGGGGAAAAAACCTTTAGCCAGCACTAGAGTAAAAAGTTCCCATGTATAGGGAAAAGGTTCGCATCAAAGCTACTCGAGGAACACATAAGTGTAACATTTACTTGTAAAGTGATTCCAGATGGTGAAAATATTAAGGCGAGTAAATTTTTCTTATCATTGGAGACTTTCTGTGTGATTATATGAAAGCTAATATGTCAAAGTGTGATCAATTATTAGGCTCAATTGGATAGATCGAATCAATAGAAGAATTCGTGAATATTAGAAAAGAAGCCAAAAGATTAATACAAAAGTCAAAATCTCTAAATAAAATCTTAGATGTATCTAGGAGATCTAAGAAACAAAAGTTGAAAGGTTCTTCAAATAGAGATTAAGGATCATTATCAAAGTCTGTACAAAATGATGAAGATATATCAATCCAACATTCAGATAATAGGAGTGAAGAAATATAAGATATGGTGGTGCAGTGACAAGAAAAAAAGATGATGGATTTACTACTTCAAAAACAAGAATACTATGCTTTCGATTCTAATGGAGTATTTAATATTGATGTAAAGAGATGTTTTCTAGAACCATCAAATTATTTATATCCAAAATTGATCAAACATTGAGTGCGTACGTTAATCAGTGATTTTGTCTTGGCTCCCAAAGAGAATGAAGTTCTTGCAGTTGTTATGCATATTGATCCAAGTGCCAGAACACCTCTACAAACTTTGTCTCATGATGATATTGATAAAGTTGAGTACTGGATAATATTTGGACAACATTCAATCACTATAGCGAAAACTTTGCAAAGTGTTAATTCTCGTACGGTGAAATTATATTTATGACAACAATTTAGATATAGAAAAATAAAAATTATAGTAAATTGTCCTCCAAAAATTTTGAGGGAGATATCTAAAGAGGCTAATTTCATGGTGGCAAAGTCATTACAGAAGGAACCATTTGTGGATCAACTTTTACAATCTAGATCTCAATGGAAAGCAAATGAACGTCCATCCAAGCCTCCTCCAAGAGTTAATGAGAGTAAAAAGAGAATTTGTATCATTGCAGGTATGTTTATATTCTTGGTATTTTTACTTTCTTTTTGAAATTATATTCATTCACATATTTAGATGTTTAATATAGATTATTATCTTTTAAATGTTGTATGTATTTAAACTATATATATTGTTTTTTTGCAAAATTTTGTAGAGACTACAAAGAAAACTTTACAGAAAGGATTTATAAACAATGATTTGCACACTCTTTCATGTGATGATGATGAGTGGAAGAATTGGATATCAATCATGTATTTGTATAGTCAAGGAGCACTGTGTAATACAAAGGGTGAAGTGCCAAGTAGCAAAGGAGATTCAACAGAAGATATTACATTGATGTCTATAAAGATGGTCACAATGAAAGGTGGTCAATTAAAGCAAGCACCAGGGATGGTTATTAGGTCTGACATTATTCAGATGCATTCTAGGTTTAGATAAAAATGAAATTTTAGAATCCAGAAGGCAATTCTAGAAAAGATTTTTTTGTTAAAAAAAGAGCAATATCATTGAAGCACATGGTTGACATGGAAGAAATGGCAGGGATATTAAAGACAGATCATGTGTTGAAAAATGCTATAATTGCATTTTTTACTGATTTAACAACAAAGCTTTTGGCTTGGGAAAAGCTTTGTGAGATATATCACATCACAATCATACAATATGCAAAATTAGAAGTTATAATTAGACATTTGTGAAAGATTCATCAAACAGAGCGAAAAAATCTCCTCCTTTACCAAAGGTTGCCATAACTTTGCTTAGTCATTTGTACACAGTTGCAATGGGAATAAAGACCATAACAAATGTTATTCCATGGTGAATCCATGGACTGATGGGGTTAGACGTCTGCGGAAGCACGAGAACAGCACAAGCAAGAAGAAGAAGCTTGGAGCACAACACACAAGACTGAATGTATTACTCAGGAATGTACAAAGATAAGTAGCCCTTTAGGGAAATAGGCGTATATACAAGCCGAGGGAAAAAAACCTCCTAAAGAGGGAAAAAAGTGCACAGGCGGTCCTAAAGTGTTCACACACATCACTACCTAAATATATCAACAAATCCCCCCTGGAAGTGATGCAGTGAACAAGGAGCTGGCACTCATGTATAAGGAAGTGCCAAGCTATGTGGAAATCACTCCACAAAAGGAAGTAAGCCCAAAGCTTTGCGGAAAGCTTCAAACTTCTCCCTAGGCAGAGCCTTCGTGAAAAGGTCTGCAATGTTCTCCTGCGTGGGCACATATGCCAAGCTGATCTCCCCAGCAGAGAACCTCTCCCTGACATAGTGATAATGCACCTCAATGTGCTTAGTGTGAGCATGGAACACAAGGTTCCTCACAACTACCAATTTGCTCTGACTGTCACTGAAGATGGTGGTGGCAGAAGACTGGCCAACACCCAAATCAGCCATAAGGTGTCTCAGCCACACACACTCAACACTCACTGTGAAAGCTGCCCTATTCTCAGACTCACAACTAGAAGTGGCCATAGTAGCCTGCTTCTTGCTCAACCAAGATATACATGAGCTACCAAGCATGAAGCAAAAACCACTCGTGGACATACGAGTGTCATAGCAACCAGCCCAATCTAAGTAAAAAAAAGCATGCAAATCTGGCGGTAGTGATCCCCCCTTGGGATAAAACAACCCAAGTAGTCGAGTACCACTCAAGTAGCGAAAGATGCGCTTCACTGCCTTCCAATGCGTGACTCCTGGGCAATGCATAAACCTGCTCATCTGTGAGATAGCAAACTGAATATCTCGCAGAGTAATGCATAAATAAATCAAGCATCCAACACTCTGCTGATAGAGAACAGCATCAAATGCATCTCTAGCATCATGAAGACTCAATCGTAAACTTCTCTCCATAGGAGTGGCAATAGGCTTACAGTCTTCAAGGCCAAAACGCTACAATAATGTGTCAATATATTTCGTTTGACACAAAGCCATTCCACCATCAACATGCATAAACTGAATGCCCAAATAGTGATGGAAATGCCCCAAATCAGACATCTCGAATGACGCATGCAAATCAGCCTTGAAATCAGCAATATGCTTCTCAATAGGAACAATGAGCAGCATGTCGTCAACATATACAACAATGATCAGAAGCACATCATTAGCACGCTTAACATATAAGGTGCTTTTAGTTGGATTGTTCTCAAAACCGTGTGCAACCAAATAGGCATGTATCTTCTCATACCAAGCACATGGTGCTTGCTTTAAACCATATAATGCCTTCTTTAACCTGCACACCTGGTTTTCATGCCCTTTCTACACAAAGCCACAGGGCTGAAAAACATACACTTCTTCATGCAAGTCACCATTCAGAAATGTTGTTTTAATGTCCAACTGATGTACATTCCAACCATGATGGCTGCAAGTGCACAAATGCTCCGAACAGTAATCATACGACATGTAGGTGCAAAGGTCTCATTAAAATCAATGCCTCTTTCCTGCGCATAACCCTTTGCAACAAGCCTAGCCTTATACCTGTCAACTGTACCATCAGGTTTATGCTTCAGCTTGTATACCCACTTAGTGTCAATGGCCTTCTTGCCAAGAGGCAAGTCACATAAAGACCATGTACCATTCTTCATTATAGCATCATATTCAGATTGCATAGCAGCCATCCAATTTTTTGAATTTTGTGCTTCATCAAAAGAAACAGGCTCATTCCGATCACAGAGACTAGATGCAGCCATAGCAAAGGAGGCACTATGAGTGCCTGAACGAGTACGATATGACAAAGGTGCATCTAATTTGCTGTCACGCAAAGTTTGCACCAGCCATTTGGGCATAGTTTTTGTCTGCTCAATATGAGCTCTCTCATCAACAAGTGCATCATGTAAATCTGCATTAGAAATGGAATGATATGCATCATCATATGAAACCTGCAAAGGCTGAGAAGTTTCCTCATTAGGAACAGCACTAGAATGTCCACCTGTAAAAAGAGGCATCAAAGTATCATACATGTCTTTGGAGCTAACAGATGTCTCCTTAGTACATGAAAGCAATGGCTGAATAGCATCCTCCACAAAAACAATATCACGGCTAACCAGAATGCATTTAGTCTGTGGATGATACAGACGATAGCCTTTACTTTCAGAATTGTACCCAACAAAAATACATTTTACTGCTTTACCATCCAATTTTCTACGATGTTGTTCAGGCACTAATGCATATGCTAGACAACCAAAACCACGCAGATGAGCAACAGATGGCTTGCAGTCATGCCAAGCCTCATATGGAGTGATAGACTGCAGCGCTTTAGTGGGACACCTATTCAGTACATATGCTGCACACATGACAGCCTCAAGCCAGAAACTATGTGGCAAAGCGTGACTCTTGACCATACACCTCGCCATCTCCATGAGTGACCTGTTCTTTCGTTCAGCAACTCCATTCTATTGAGGTGTATATGGCACTGTACACCGGTGTTTTATCCCACGTTCAGCCAGAAATGCATTAAAATCAGTAGACATATATTCCCCCCCTCGATTAGAACGGAGGGTGCCCATTTTACATGCTGACAGATTTTCAGCCAAAACCAAAAACTGTTTGAAGCACATGAACACTTCGGACTTTGCTTTGAGTGGATATACCCATGCATGCCTGGAAAAGTCATCAATGAAAGTCACAAAGTAAAGGTAATTTCCAAAAGAGGGTGTCTGCATAGGACCACAGACATCACTATGTACAAGCTGCAATTTCTGCATAGCCCAAACTGAACCATCTTTTGGAAAGGATGAACGCTGCATTTTGCCCAAAATACAGCTCTCACAAACATGTTTTCCAGGTGCCTCAAGTTTGGGCAAAGAGGACTCCATTTCTGATCTCTACAGGCGGAGCAAACTAGCAAAATTCAGATGACCAAAGCGTGCATGCCAAGCTTTGCATCTGACATAGCCTGAGAATCATGAACTGCACATGCGGAATCATTCACTGATCTTTCATAGTCTATGAGCTTATACAGCCCACGATATAAAATACCAGAAGCAATAATCACATCGCCATTTGAGAGATCATGAACTGTACCCCTGTCATCAACAAACTTCACAACCAAGCCAATCTTGGCTAATGTAGAAACTGATAACAGGTTCCTTTTGATCCCTGGCACAAATAAAGCATCTAAAAAAGTGAAAGAACTACCATCTGCAGTAGTCAGAATGATCTTACCAACTCCCATAAGAGGATAAGAGGAGTTGTTGGCGCATGTGACAGTATTCCCTGTAGGGGCACGCTCGAGTGAAGAGAAGAAACTGCGCTGTGAGGTAATATGTTTGGTCGCCCCATGTCAAAGTACCAAACATCTGAGTCTACTACAGACATGCACTGCTCATGAGAAGATGGGTCAAAATTGCAAACAGTAGTAAACGCCCATTCTTCTTCTTGCACAAGATTAGGAGACTCTGTTTTTGGTGTAGAGGCTTCTGCAACCACCATTCCAGCCTCTTTCTTCTTTGCCTCTTTCTTCTTTGCCTCTTTTGTAGCCAGTTTTGGACAGTTCTTTATGATATGATCATTTCCTTTACAGTACTTGCAAAACAATTTCTGCTTTTCTGATTTCTTCTCATCTTTATCGTGGTTCTTCGATTGTGCAGCATTTGCAGATTTCTGCTTACTAGTAGAAGAGCTCCATTTTCCTTTGCCCTTCTGACTAGCCAAGAAAGCTTGATCTGCAACACGCATAATGGACCTATTCTGCCTGGACTGATCTTCCTGCAACAGAACAGAGACTAACTCCTCGAATGACAAGGCATTTGGATTGCCTTTCATCATTAACCGAAGAGTAGAGGCGAAGCTCTGATATGAATCAGGAAGACCATTCAGAACAGTCTGCACAAGTGAGCTATCTGGCATAACCTCATCAGCAGAAATCAACTGTTCCTTCAGGTCTTTGATCTTTGTGAGAAAACTATCCATAGAATCACCTTCATTCATGTGCTCACTCTCCAACTGTTTTCAGAGGTAAGCAACACGAGCCTCATTCCTTGCCTGGTACAAAGTGGTAAGTGTATCCCAAGCATTCTTTGCTGTTTTGCAAGAGCGAATGTGAGGAATAATAGCACGTTTGACAGACAAAGCTATCAATGCATGTGCTTGTGCATCTCTGCCATCCCAACGAATTTTCTCTGCAGTAGGTGCAACAGAAACAGCAGCACGAATAGGAATATGCACAATATCATCTTCGACACCATCTTCATCAGCTCCAGCACCTCCAGCACCTGTATTTGTAGTACCTGTAGTTGCAGGTGTAACAGGACGTCTTTCAACACCCTCCACAATGTTCCACAGTCCTTTTGCAACTAATACATGTCACATCATATAAGCCCATAATGGGTAGTTGGTACCATCCAACTTATCCTCAATAGCCAACATACCGAATACATCACTACTTTCAGCCATGGCAGGTGACTAAAATACCTTGATGCAAAAAATTGATTGTATCTCAAAAAGTTGAACAGAACTGCCCATACGAGTTCTGCTAGACCTGTAGCAGACTTCGAGATGCTTAAACTGGTGAACAAAAACTTGTATATACCTTTGGCACAAAAAGACGAAATAGCCTCCACAAGCGCTGTGATAGTGTGTTCGGAGGCCGAAACGAGCTCAGATCGCGATTTCGGCACCACAAAGCGAAGATGTTTTGATCTCCGAAACACGTTGAGTATGCTCGCCAAAATTCGTGCGATTCTGAGACTGCAAATGGAGGAGTGTCGACAGCACCCTAGATGAAGCGACGTCCCGCTCTGATACCAATTGTTGGACTTAGACGTCTGCGGAAGCACGCGAACAGCACAAGGAAGAAGAAGAAGCTTGGAGCACAACACCCAAGACTGAATGTATTACTCAGGAATGTACAAAGATAAGTAGCCCTTTAGGGCAATAGGCGTGTATACAAGCCGGGGGAAAAAAACCTCCTAAAGAGGGAAAAAAGTGCCCCGGTGGTCCTAAAGTGTTCACACACATCACTACCTAAATATATCAACATGGATTTGGTTTTGATTTAAACAAGGTGGAAATTTTTTGTTTAGAGTAAGCTCTTCCATTCAACATTCCTTTCATTAGGTTTGACTTAGCATTGTACAATCTACATGGTCGGGAATGTATTTTAGCAACCTTCTTCTCGAGATTAGTTTTTGCAATCAATGGGATGAACTCTTAGAGAAAATACATTCTGATATCTTTTATTGATTTTCTCTATGTTTATATGATTGTGGAAGGAGATCAACAAATGGCTATGAAAATGACTTTTAAAATTGGAGCCATTCAACGTAGTTGTTGGACTTAGACATCTGCTGAAGCACGTGAACATCACAAGGAAGAAGCAGAAGCTTCCAGCACAAACACACAATACTGAATGTATTACTAGAGAATGTACAAAGGTAAGTGGCCCATTAGGGAAATAGGCGTATATACAAGCCGGGGGAAAAAAACCTCCTAAAGAGGATAAAAAATTGCCCCGACGGTCCTAGTGTGTTCACACACATCACTACCTAAATATATCAACAAATCCCCCTCTGGGAGTGATGCGGTGAACAAGGAGAAGGCACTCATGTATAAGGAACTGCCAAGCTATGTGGAAATCCCTCCACAAAAGGAAGTAAGCCCAAAGCTTTGCGGAAAGCTTCAAACTTCTCCTTAGGCAGAGCCTTCATGAAAAGGTGTGCAATGTTCTCTTGTGTGGGCACATATGCCAAGCTGATATCCCCAGCGGAGAACCTCTCCCTGAAATAGTGATAATGCATCATGAAGACTCAATCGTAAACCTGTCTTCATAGGAGTGGCAATAGGCTTAAAGTCTTCAAGGCCAAAACGTTGCAATAATGTGTCAATATATTTTGTTTGACACAAAGCCATTCCACCATCAACTTGCATAAACTGAATGCCCAAATAGTGATGCAAATGCCCCAAATCAGACATCTCAAATGAGGCATGCAAAACAGCCTTGAAATCAGCAATATGCTTCTCAATAGGACCAGTGAGCAACATGTCGTCAACATAGACAACAATGATCAGAAGCACATCATTAGCACGCTTAACATATAAGGTGCTTTCAGTTGGACTGTTCTCAAAACCATGTGCAACCAGATAGGCATGTATCTTCTCATACCAAGCACGTGGTGCTTGCTTTAAACCATATAATGCCTTCTTTAACGTGCACACCTAGTTTTCATGCCCTTTCTCCACAAATCCACGGGGCTGAAAAACATACACTTCTTCATGCAAGTCACCATTCAGAAATGTTGTTTTAATGTCCAACTGATCTACATTCCAACCATGATGGGCTACAAGTGTACAAATGTTCCGAACAATAGTCATACGGCAGTAGGTGCAAAGGTCTCATCAAAATCAATGCCTCTTTCTTGCGCATAACCCTTTGCAACAAGCCTTGCCTTATACCTGTCAACTGTACCATCAGGTTTAAGCTTCAGCGTGTATACCCACTTAGTGCCAATGGTCTTCTTGCTAGGAGGCAAGTCACATAAAGACCATGTACCATTCTTCATTATAGCATCATATTCAGATTGCATGGCAGCCATCCAATTTTCTAAATTCTGTGCTTCATCAAAAGAAACGGGCTCATTCTCATCATAGAGACTAGACGCAGTCATAGCATAGCAATCTGATGCAAAGGAGGCACTATGAGAGCCTGAACGAGTACGATATGATAAAGGTGCATCTAATTTGTTGTCACGCAAAGTCTGCACCAGCCATTTTGGCATAGTTTTTGCCTGCTCAATATCAGGTCTCTCATCAACATGTGCATCATGTAAATCTGCATCAGAAATAGAATGATCTGCATCATCATATGAAACCTGCAAAGGCTGAGAAGTTGCCTCATTAGGACCAGCACTAGACTCTCCACCTCTAAAAAGAGGCATCAATGTATCATATATGTCTTTGGAGCTAACAAATGTCTCCTTAGTACATGAAAGCAATGGCTGAATAGCATCTTCCAAAAAGAGAACATCATGGCTAACCAGAATGCGTTTAGTCTGTGGATGATACAGACGAAAGCCTTTACTTTCAGAACTGTACCCAACAAAAATACATTTTACTACCTTATCATCCAATTTTCTGTGATGTTGTTCAGGCACTAATGCATATGCCAACGAACCAAAAACACACAGGTAAGCAACAGATGGCTTGCGGTCATGCCAAGCCTCATATGGAGTGATAGACTGCAGCGCTTTAGTGGGACACCTATTCAGTACATATGCTGCACACATGACAGCCTCAAGCCAGAAACTATGTGGTAAAGCCTGACTCTTGACCATGCACCTCGCCATCTCCATGAGTGACCTGTTCTTTCGTTCAGCCACTCCATTCTATTGAGGTGTATACGGCACTGTACACTAGTGTTTTATCCCACGTTCAGCCAGAATTGCATTAAAATCAGAAGACATATATTCCTCCCCTCAATCAGAACGGAGGGTGCCCATTTACATGCTGACATATTTTCAGCCAAAACCAAAAACTGTTTAAAGCACATGAACACTTCGGGCTTTGCTTTGAGTGGATATACCCATGCATGCCAGGAAAAATCATCAATGAAAGTCACGAAGTAAAGGTAATTCCCAAAAGAGGGTGTCTGCATAGGACCACACACATCACTATGTACAAGCTGCAATTTCTGTGTAGCCCGAACTGAACCATCTTTTGGAAAGGAGGAACGCTGCATTTTGCCCAAAATACAGCCTTCACATACATGTTTTCCAGGTGCCTCAAGCTTGGGCAAAGAAGACACCATATCAGATTTCTGCAGGCGTAACAAACTAGCAAAATTCAGATGACCAAAGCGTGCATGCCAAAGCTTTGCATCTGACATAGCCTGAGAATCATGAACTGCACATGCCGAATCATTCACAGATCTTTCATAGTCTATGAGCTTATACAGCTCACGACATAAAAGGCCAGAAGCAATAATCACATCACCATTTGATAGATCATGAACTGTACACCTGTCATCAACAAATTTCACAATCAAGCCAATCTTGGCTAATGTAGAAACTGATAACAGATTCTTCTTGATCCCTGGCACAAATAAAGCATCTAACAAGGTGAAAGAACTACCATCAGTAGTAGTCAGAATGATCTTACCAACTCCCATAACAGGATAAGAGGAGTTGTTGGGGCATGTGACAGTATTCCTTGTAGGGGCAGGCTCGAGTGCAGAGGAGAAAGTGTGCTGCGAGGTAATATGTTTGGTCGCCCCACTGTCAAAGTACCAAACATCTGAGTCCAGTGCATACATGCACTCCTCATGAGAAGATGGGTCAAAACTACAAACAGTAGTAAACGCCCATTCTTCCTCCTCCACAAGATTAGCAGACTCTGTTTTTGGTGTAGAGGCTTCTACAACATTCATTCCAGCCTCCTTTTTCTTTGCCTCTTTTGCAGCCAGTTTTGGACAGTTCTTTATGATATGGTCAGTCCCTTTAGAGTACTTACAAAACAATTTCTGCTTTTCTGATTTCTTCTCATCTTTATTCTGGTTCTTTGAATATGCAGCATTTGCAGATTTCTGCTTACTAGTAGAAGAGCTCCATTTTCCTTTGCCCTTCTAACTAGCCAGAAAAGCTTGATCTGCAACACGCATAATGGACCTGTTCTGCTTGGACTAATCTTCCTGCAACAAAACAGAGACTAGCTCCTCAAATGACAAGGCATTTGGATTGCCTTTCATCATCAACCGAAGAGTAGAAGCAAAATTCTGATATGAATCAGGAAGACCATTCAGAACGGTCTACACAAGTGAGCTATCTGGTATAACCTCATCAGCAGAAATTAACTGTTCCTTCAAATCTTTGATCTTCGTTAGGAAACTGTCCATAGAATCACCTTCATTCATGTGCTCACTCTCCAAGTGTTTTCAGGGGTAAGCAACACGAGCCTCATTCCTAGCTTGGTACAATGTGGTAAGTGTATCCCAAGCATCCCTAGCTATTCTGTAAGAGTGAATATGAGGAATAATGGCACGTTTGAGAGACAAAGCTATCAATGCATGTGCCTGGGCATCTCTGCCATCCCAATGAATTTGCTCTACAGTAGGTGCAACAGAAACAGCAACACGAACAAGAATCTGCGGAATATCATCTTCCAAACCATCTTCATCAGCTCCAGCACCTGTATTTGCAGTACTTGTCGTTACAGGTGTAACAGGACGTCTTTCAACACCCTGCATAATGTTCCATAATCCTTTTGCAACCAAAACATGTCGCATCATATAAGCCCATAATGGGTAGTTGGTACCATCCAACTTATCCTCAACAGCCAACATATGGAATACATCACTGCTTTCAGCCATGGCCGGTGACTAAAATACCTTGATGCAGAAAATTGACTATATCTCAAAAAATTGAGCAGAACTGCCAAGACGAGTTCTGCTAGACCTCTAGTAGACTTCGAGACGCTTAGACTGGCGAACAGAAACTGGTATATACCTTTGGCATAAAAAGACGAAATAGCCTGCACAAGCACAGTGATAGTGCGTTCGGAGGCCAAAACGAGCTCAGATCGTGATTTTGACACCACGTAACGAAGCTGTTTTGATCTCGGAAACAAGTTGAGTATGCTCACCAAATTTCGTGCAAATCTGAGACTGCGAACGGAGGAGTGTCAACAACGCCCTAGATGAAGCGATGATCTGCTCTGATACCAATTGTTGGAGTTAGACGTCTGCTGAAGCACGCGAACAGCACAAGGAAGAAAAAGAAGCTTCGAGCACAAACACACAATACTGAATGTATTACTAGAGAATGTACAAAGATAAGTGGCCCATTAGGGCAATAGGCATATATACAAGCCGTGGGGAAAAAACCTCCTAAAGAGGGAAAAAAGTGCCCGGTGGTCCTAGTGTGTTCACACACATCACTACCTAAATATATCAACAATAGTAATCCTTTGATCAAAGGAGAGTTGGATTTTGCAATAGTGCTTATGTACATTAGCAAAGAAGATAATTATCAGATGATTGATAAAATAAATCACGCAAATCTAAATATTTTTGCTCAGAAAGACCATGATGAATTCAAACATAAAAATCTCATTGATCATTTCATCAAGAGTTTTTCTGGTGAAGACAATTATGTTATTGAGTTGTATTGTGAAGGATTTGTTCTTCAAACAAGTTTATCTAAAAAATGCAGATGTTTTGGTATATGCTTAGAGGTTGAAGAAAAACAAGTAGAATCAAGTTGCTCTTCACTTTTCAAGAATGATCCTCCTTTGCATCAATGGTGTGATATCAGTAATCATTGGAGTTAGACATCTGTGGAAGCACACAAACAACACAAGGAAGAAGAAGAAGCTTGGAGCTCAACAGACAATACTGAATGTATTACCACCAGAATGTACAAAGATAAGTAGCCCGTTAGGGCAATAGGCATATATACAAGCTGGGGAAAAAAACCTCCTAAAGAGGGGAAAAAGTGCCCTAGCGGTCCTAGAGTGTTCACACACATCACCACCTGAATATATCAACAGATCCACCTAGGAGTGATGCGTTGAACAAGGAGCTGGCACTCATGTATAAGGAAATGCCAAGCTATGTGGAAATCACTCCACAAAAGGAAGTAAGCCCAAAGCTTTGCGGAAAGCTTCAAACTTCTCCCTAGGCAGAGCCTTCATGAAAAGGTCTACAATGTTCTCCTATGTGGGCACATATGACAAGCTGATCTCCCCACTAGAGAACCTCTCCCTAACATAATGATAATGCACCTCAATGTGCTTAGTGCAAGCATGGAACAAAGGGCTCCTCGCAACTGCCAATGCGCTCTGACTGTATGTGAAGATGGTGGTGGCAGAAGACTGACCAACATGCAAATCAGCCTTAAGGCGTCTAAGCCACACACACTTAACGGTCGCTGTGAAAGTTTCCGTATACTCAGCCTCACAACTAGAAGTGACCACACTAGCCTCAACCAAGATATACATGAGCTACCAAGCATTAAGAAAAAGCCACTAGTGGACACACAAGTTTCATAACAACCAATCCAATGAGAGTCAGAAAAAGCATGCAAATTTGGCGGTAGTGATCCCCCCTTGGGATAAAACAACCCAAGTAGCCGAGTACCACTCAAGTAGTGTAAGATGCGCTTAACCACCTGCTAAGGCTTGACTCCTGGGCAATGCATAAGCCTACTCATCTGTCAGACAACAAACTGAATATGTGGTCGAGTAATGCATAAGTAAATGAGGCATCCAACAACCTCTTGATAGAAAACAACATCAAATGCATCTCTTGCATCATGAAGACTCAATCGTAAACCCGTCTCCAAGGAGTGGCAATAGGATTAGAGTCTTCAAGGCCAAAATGTTGCAATAATGTATCAATATATTTCATTTGACACAAATCCATTCCACCATCAACTTGCATAAACTGAATCCCCAAAAGTGATGCAAATGGCCCAAATCAGACATTTCAAATGAGGCATGCAAGTCAGCCTTAAAATCAGCAATATGCTTCTCAATAGGAATAGTGAGTAGCATGTCATCAACATAGACAACAATGCTCAAAGCACATCATTAGCACGCTTAACATATAAGGTGCTCTTAGTTGGACTGTTCGCAAAACCATGTGCAATCAGATAGGCATGTATCTTCTCATACCATGCATGTGGTGCTTGCTTTAAACCATATAATGCCTTCTTTAACTTGCACACCTAGTTTTCATGCCCTTTTTGCACAAAGCCATGGGGCTGAAAAACATACACTTCTTCATGCAACTCACCATTCAGAAATGCACTCTTAATGTCCAACTAATATACATTCCAACCATGATGGGCTACAAGTGCACAAATGCTCCAAACAATATTTATATGGCATGTAAGTGCAAAGGTCTTATCAAAATCAATGCCTCTTTCTAGTGCATAACCCTTTGCAACAAGCCTAACCTTATACCTGTCAATTGTACCATCAGGTTTACGCTTCAACTTGTATAACCAGTTAATGCCTATGACCTTCTTGCCATGAGGCAATTCACATAAAGACCAAGTACCATTCTTCATTATTGCATCATATTCACATTGCATAGCAGCCATCCAATTTTCTGAATTTTGTGCTTCATCAAACAAAACTGGCCCAATCTCATCACAGAGACTAGATGCAACCATAGCATAGCAATCTGATGCAAAAGAGGCACTATGAGAGCGTGATTGATTATGATATGATAGAGGTGCATATAATTTGTTGTCATGCAAGGTCTGCACCAACCACTTTGGCATAGTTCTCGCATGCTCAATATCAGTTCTCTCATCAACTAATGAATCATGTAAATCTGCATAAAAAATGGAATGATTTGCATATGAAACTTGCAAAGGCTAAGAATTTGCCTCATTAGGAACAACACCAGACTGTCCACCTAAAAAAAGAGGCAGCAAAGTATCATATATGTCTTTGGAGCTAACAGATGTCTCCTTAGTACATGAAAGCAATGGTTGAATAGCATCTTCCACAAAAACAACATCACGGCTAACCCGAGTGTGTTTATTCTATGGATGGTATAGAGGATAGCCTTTACTTTCAGAACTATACCCAATAAAAATACATTTTATTGTTTTATCATCCAATTTTTTGTGATGTTGTTCGGGCACTTATGCATTTGCCAAACAACCAAAAACACACAAATGAGCAACAAATGGCTTTTGGTCATGCCAAGCCTTATAGGGAGTGATAGAGTGCAATGCTTTAGTGGGATACCTATTAAGTACATATGCTACACACATGATAGCCTCAAGCCAGAAACTATGTGGTTGAGCCTCACTCTTGACCATACACCTTTCATTAGTGACATGCAAAGGTGTATGGTCAAGAGTGACATACACCTTTGCATGAGTGACATTTGCATGAGTGACATTTCTTTCATTCAGCAACTCCATTCTGTTGAGGTGTAAATGGCAATGTAAACTAGTGTTTCATCCCACGTTCAGGGAGAAATGCACTAAAATCAGAAGACATATATTCCCCCCCTCAATCAGAATGGAGGGTGCCCATTTTACATGCTGATAGATTTTCAGCCAAAACCAAAAAATTGAAGCACATGAACACTTCGGACTTTGCCTTCAATGGATATACCCATCCATGCCTAAAAAAATCATCGATGAAAGTCATTAAGTAAAGATAATTTCCAAAAGAAGGTGTCTGCATAGGACCACAAACATCACAATGTACAAGCTGCAATTTCTAAGTAGTCCGAATTGAACCATCTTTTGGAAAGGACGAATGCTACATTTTGCCCAAAATACCGCCTTCACAAACATGTTTTCTAGGTGCCTCAAGTCTGGGCAAAGAGGACACCATTTCAGATTTCTACAGGCATAGCAAACTAGCAAAATTGAGCTAATCAAAGCGTGCATGCCAAAGCTTTGCAACTGACATAGCCTGAGAATCATATAGTGCACATGCTGAATCATTTACAGATCTTTCATATTCTATGAGCTTATACAACCCACGACATAAAATGCCAGAAGCCATAATCATGTCACCATTTGATAGATCATGAACTGTACATCTGTCATCAAATAAATTTCACAACCAAGCCAATCTTGGCTAATGCAAAAACTGATAATAATTTTTTCTTGATCCTTGGCACAAACAAAGCATCCGACAAAGTGAAAGAACTACCATCAGGAGTAGTCAAAATGATCTTAACAACTCCCATAATAGGATAAGAGGATTTGTTGGTGCATGTAAGAGTATTTCCTGTAGGGGCAGGCTCGAGTGAAGAGAAGAAATTGCACTGTGAGGTAATATGTTTGGTCGGCCCACTGTCAAAGTACCAAACATCTAAGTCTATTGCACACATGCAGTGCTCATGAGAAGATGGGTCAAAACTGCAAACAGTAGTAAACGCCCATTCTTCTTCTTGCACAAGATTAGTAGACTCTGTTTTTGGTGTAGAGGCCTTTACAACAACCATTGTAGCCTCTTTACAATACTTGCAAAACAATTTCTTCTTTTCTGATTTCTTTTCATCTTTGTCTTCTCTCTTTGATTGTGCAAAATTAGCAAATTTTTGCTTACTAATTGAAGAGCTCCATTTTCCTTTGCCCTTCTGACTAGCCGGGAAAGCTTGATTTGCAACACGCATAATGGACGTGTTCTGCCTGGATTGATGCTCTTGCAACAAAACAGAGACTAACTCCTCAAAAGACAAGGCATTTGGATTGGCTTTCATCATCAAGTGACAAGTAGAAGCAAAGCTCTGATATGAATCAGGAAGACCATTCTGAATCATCTACACAAGTGAGCTATCTGATATAACCTCATCAACAAAAATCAATTGTTCGTTCAATTCCTTGATCTTTGTTAGAAAATTGTCCATAGATTCATACTCATTCATGCGCTGCCGTGCCGCGTTGCGGACACGAGAGAAATATGTTGATATGTATGTATTTTGAAGGTTTTGATATGTGATGTGGAAAAGGGATGGTTAGAGATGGTTTAAGAGCATAAAAATATGGTACAAGAGATTCCTGGTTATACCAAATGTTGGAGTCAGATGTCTGTGGAAGCATGCGAACAAGACAAGGAAGAAGAAGATGCTTGGAGCTCAACACACAATACTGAATGTATTACCACTAGAATGTACAAAGATAAGTAGCTTGTTAGGGCAATAGGCATATATACAAGCCGGGGGGAACAAACCTCCTAAAGAGGGAAAAAAGTGCCCGGCGGTCCTAGAGTGTTCACACACATCACTACCTAAGTATATCAATGGTAATCAAGATACAGATAAAACACATGATATGTTCGAGAATGTTGATGCTGAGATTGATGTACAACCCAGTGGAGAAGAATCGGAAAGTAATAAGGAGGATACAGAATGGGAATAAGATATTGTTACAATGGATGAAGATGTTGCATGTACTTCAAATATAGGAGAAGGAAAAATAGCTTGAGAAAATATTGATTCCATGTAATGTAAAAAATGCCATGAGTTTCTATGTATGAATTTTCTTATATGCTAATGATGATTATATTTCTTGAACAATAGAAGTTTATTTTGAATATGGTAGCTCTTGTTGAATAAAGTGATGTGAGCCGATTCTATCT
>MU260614.1:100000-127500 GCA_020310875.1 Ceratopteris richardii
AGTCCATACAAAGCTTTCTTCAACCTGCAAACTTTATCTTCTGAATTGGGCACCTCAAAACCTGGTGGTTGAGATACATATACCTCCTCCTTGAGGTGACCATTCAAAAATGCAGATTTGACATCCATCTGGAAAATAGGCCAGGACTTTTGTGCAGCTACTGCAAGTACCGTCTGAATAGTTGTCATGCGTGCTGTTGGTGCAAAAGTTTCTTGAACATCAAATCCTTCAATCTGTGAAAAACCCTATGCAACTAATTGTGCCTTATACTTTTCTAATGTTCCATCAGCTTTATACTTAGCTTTCCAAATCCATTTAGTACCTATTACCTTCTTCTTTGGCAGCAAGTCGACTAGATCCCATGTATCCTTTTTGAGTATACTATCATACTCAGACTGCATTGCCGCTCTCCAACTTGGATCATCAATGGCTTCTTCAATGGTGGTAGGTTCCTTTATCGAACCCATGATATCTATCATTAGAGCCATGTTAACAATGTGTTCTGAGGCTCTTCTTTGCTCCTCTATTCTCTTTGATCTTCGTAATCCACCCGATGATGATTCTGGTACATCTACATGTGGATTGTGATCATCAAAGAGCTGATGTGCCCACTTCGGTAGTGGCTTACGCTGTGCAGCTACAACTGGTTGGCTTTTTATTGAGGAAATTTCTCCATCAGATGTTTCCTCCTCCTCAACTTTAACCTGTCTTTTGATAGGCACAAGGTGAGATATTTCTCCGTTTGATGAGATAGTAGATTTACCTTTATCTTCTACTAAGTATGGTCGTTCATCAAACACCACATCTCGGCTGACAAAAATCTTCCTTGCCTCAGGATCCCACAACCTGTATGCTTTAGAATCTTCACTATATCCTAGGAAGACACACTTTTTGCTTTTTGAATCCAACTTTGATCTTGTTGAATCAGGAATATGTGCATAACAAAAACAACCAAAAATTCTGAAATGCAAAACTGAAGGCTTTTTACCAGAATATGCTTCTTGAGGAGTCATCCCCTTCAGTGCTTTTGTGTAGCTTCGATTGAGGATGTAGACTGTTGTATTGACTGCTTCTGCCCAGAATGAATCAGGCATGTCTTGAGCCTTCAACATACAACGAGCCATTTCAACTACTGTCTTGTTCCTGCGCTCAACAACGCCATTTTGTTGAGGTGTATGAGCTGTGGTAAGTTGCCTTTTCACACCATGCTCCTTACAGTAATTATTGAATTCTGTTGACAAGAATTCACCTCCTCTATCTGTTCTAAATTTCTTCAGTTTCCTTCCTGATTCATTTTCTACATACTTATGCCACGTTTTAAATTTTCCAAAAGCATCAGCCTTCTCTCGAATGAAATAAACCCACATCTTTCTACTATAATTGTCGACTAACAGCAAAAAGTAGAAAGATCCTCCTAAAGCAGGTGTAGACATTTTACCGCAGAGATCAGCATGTACCAACTCTAGAGGAGCTTGAGATCGATTGCTGGTCTCTCTTGGAAATGCCTTTCATTGTTGCTTGCCCATCATACAAGCTTCACAAGGTTCCTACAACTCTGAAAATGCAGGCAAATGAGCAACCATCCCTATTCTTTGCATCTCCTTCAAAACTGCAAATCCGAGATGCCCAAATCTTTGGTGCCATAACCTGCTTACATCTTTATCTTCTGTAGCAGTTAAAGCACTTAACTCATACAAGTTATCCCGTCGTATCCCTTTACCTACAACATTACCTGATGAATCCATGATTTCTGCACCACTCTTATTGAAGTGAACTTCAAGTCCACGATCTGTTATTGCAGAAATTGACAACAAATTTCTTTTGAGTGTACGTACATAGAGAACATCGGATAACTTTTTCTCAACACCTGGAGAAGTGATAAACGAGATGGTTCCAATTCCTTCGACTCGACACTTGGAGTCATTTCCCACCACTACATTGATGGATTCCCGTAGAGGCACTAGGGAACTATACCAATCCTTTTTACTGGTCATATGGCAAGAAGCTCCACTATCAAAAATCCATGGTTCATCAACACGAGCTTGAGCAGATGAACATACCTCTTCAATAGCTACCCAAAGTTCCAACTCTGTGTTGTTTGCAGACTCTTTGTTCTTCCATGATGATTTTACAGTCCCATTCCGTTCATCAGCTTGCTTCTTCCTGCAATCCTTGATGGCATGGCCTTTCTTTTCACAATAGAAGCAACTTCCTGTGAACTTTTTCTTCTTTGGCTTCTTCTTTGATACATCAGAAGAGCCTTTACCTTTTGCATTTGCTGAAAATGCAGCATCACTTGTGCTTTGCCGATTCCTCAACCGCATCTCTTCTTCTAAAAGCATAGCACAAAACTCTTCAAATGTGAGGGGAGTTGGTCTTACCTGAGTGTTAAGGGCTGTTACTAATCCATCATACTTTGCCGGAAGAACACGTACACATCTTCGAGCCAGCTCTTCTGGTGTTATAACAACACCAACTGCAGCCAATTGGTCTTGAAGATGTTTTATCCGTTTGATAAAATCTTCAGCCTTTTCAGAATCAGAATGCTTTTCATTTGCCAACTGATTTTCTAAATTCTATATCCTAGTGTGGTTCTTGGTCTCATATTGTCAAGCCAATATGCCCCAAGCCTCATGTGCTTTAGTAGTATGTTGAACTAAAGTAAGCACAGAATCACTTACACTAGTGACAATTGCACATAATGCATCAACATTCCGCCTCTTCCAAGCTCGTAGAAGATCTGGATCTGGCTGAATCATCAATCTTGAATTAGCTGGATCTTCAACTGGTATAGGCTCTGGATCCAGTCCCATCGGTCCCATGATAGTGTCAAGTAATTCATAGGAGTCCGAAATTGTAGAAATTTTGAACTTCTAGAGTGTATAGTTGGATCCATCCAGCTTCCCTTCAGTGAATGCAGGTGGACGAATTCGAATAGGTGCAGCATTAACATTAGCTGAAGCACCAACACCAGTGTTCGACGATGAAGCCATCATGTAATCACTTGAATAATCTACTGATATTCTAGTATGCTAGTAGGCTAAAATAGTGATACTTCTCAAGCTATTCGAACCTTACGGCTCTGATACCATGTAAGACAAAAGTTACGCAATATAACACAGGAGCAATAGCAGAAAAGATAACAGATATAGGAGAATCTCATTAATTTTCTACTAGCACCAAGTACAAAGATGATGGCATTTTCCACCTGTGCGCTCTCAAGGTAGAGCTTAAATGGTGATCTAGACAACTCTAGAACGGGAGATACAAGGTAGAGGTATGCTGGCTCAACTCAGTGTCTCAGGTAGTGCAGAAGTCATGTATATATAGGATCATGGGTGGCCTGCCATGGACGAGTATACATGGGCGATACACCATGGGCGGCCACTGCCCGCGTAATTGCCATACATGGCTTAGACTGGTTGAACTGACCTAACAAATATAAATGATTTCTGACTTCGACAGGGAATATTCCATGGAATATTCCCTTTACCATCGCGCCGAGGGGCAGCGCCAGGGGGCCCACTGGCCCCCTTGGACCCCCCAGCCGGGGCTGCTCACCGCTGCCCCGGATCCCACAATTGGGGACCCTGGTAACTCCCTTTCCTTATAATACCTTACATGGTCCAATATGACCTTCATCCAACATGCAAGTTGGGATTCCCATCAATTGGGTAATGCACGCTTGGCTTCTCCTCATAAAGGGGGCCTTACAAAATGTGCATACAATCATGAGGGGTAGACATTGATCATATACTAATAAAACATAGATAAAAAGGTTACAAAAGGCATACTTTAAATTTATAGGTTTCTTATATCTATAATAAAATATTTATAATTTTTTCTTTTGCAAGATAAAGAAAAACGTTGACGACAAGGTGGATTTAAAATTATCTCAACACTTGTTGACGTCGTTTTAAGATAATTCATGTTTTTTTCTAATGTGAGTTTCTTTGTTTCATGAAATATTCTTTTTCTTTACAAATAAAATTACAATCATAAAAAGTTAATGTAGATATCTCCTCATGAAGAGGAAGATTGGTTGTGTATTTTCTTTGTTGTTGAATTATATTTCCCTATCACTACTTCATTGTTATTGGAATATAATATCATGCATTTAGCTCATGTAATATTATATATATATATATATATATATATATATATAGAGAGAGAGAGAGAGAGAGATGAATTTTGTTCTAGGAATAATCTCCTTTTGATTATATTGATTTTAAGAACAACCATAAATTGTATTATGGAAATTGGAATCCCCATAAATATAAAATCATGCATTTAAATCATGTCATATATTTTCTTATGTATCATCAATTTTGATTCATTTTAATTCATTTTAATTTTTTAATATTGAGAGGAATAATAATGGCTTAATTAAAAATATCTCTAATTACTTTGTAATTATGAAGTAATATAGAATGTAAAATAGTTTAATTGGTTTTCATATAAATATAATCACCTTTGTCTTTTTTTGGTAGAACAAAATACTGGTTTGCATATAAATTACACATAACGCTGGCATTGATGTCTTACATGATCTTCACATATATATGAATCTTCATCAAGAAAGCAAATATTTCCTTCATTCGCAAGAGATGAAATAGGGATATTAATACTGGAAATGAATGGCATTTTCATTTTTTCTCAAGACAATTGATAAGGAAAGGGGTGATCTATTACTTAAATCTTTGTAAAACCATATATATTTTGTCAAAGAGAGAATTGGGCATTATGCTCAAAGAACACTCGCACTATGTTTTCCAAAACACCATGAAAGGTTTCATGTTATAGAAGGTCACGGTGCATGCCAAAAAGTTGATAGCCACATCATACATAAGTTTGTGCATCATAAAAACTTGGACACAATTTGGAACCTTTTTCCAGATTTGGATGGAAATAATACCATTATTTTTTGTATACATTGTATCATGTAATTTGGAATATGAAAGGCACTTACATAGTTCTACCAAAGTTGTGGAGGCAATCATCAGAGGAGTTGGAAAACATTTTTTCCAAAACAATGGTTCCTTGGCTTTATGGAGGGATTTGCATAAAGAATATGCATTGTTATACATGCAATACAATTGTAGATTCACCTTGTGATAGAGAAACTTTTTTGTATTTGAACAATATATTAAGAAACACTATCAATGATTTTAAAATATTTGAAGATCATGTATTCAATTTTATTGGTGTTTCTAAACACCACATATTTTGGGAATTGTTCAACCAAGTGAAAAGTTATTGCTAGATTAAATTGGATATATTTGAGTTACTATTGAATTCGATTGTTTTTCAAATCTCTAAATTACTATGATAGATTTATTATAAATTTTATGGGAACAATCTATTCATGTTTTTAAACACCATATTGATGTTTTTATATCATTGACGCAAGTGAACAATTATTAGTATTTCAAATATCAGATAATTAAGTTTTTAGTAAATTAGATTACTTTTCTAACCTCTAAATTCATGTGGTTGTTTTTTATACAATGAAATTTAGATCAACTTAGTAGTGTTTTTAAAAATCGTAATACAAACAAATAAATACATATTATAGAGAAAATTGCATATATTTGATTTTTATATTAAATTGTATTTTTTTCAAGCTCTAAATTCAAATTAAGATAGATTTGTTATACAATTAAATTTAAATCAATTTATTGGTTTTTTAAACACCATATTTTGGGATGGTTCAACATTGATTGAATGAGTATTTATTGATAGATCAAATCACGAATAATTGAGCTATTATTGGATTGGATCTTTTTTCTCAAATCTCAAATAATGATAGATTTTCTATTATATTTGATAGACTTAAGATTGAGATAATCAAATTTACATTACTTATCAAATTTGAAATGTATGTGAATATCACCAATTTATAATATGTAATAAAACAATTCAACTTTTAATAGAAAGGTAATGTAACTTATGAAGTAATTAAAGTTTAAACTCTAAAATTCAATTTAAAGCATGATGGAAATTAATATCTCAATGGAAAACTAATACATTTTAGGAAGAAATAACAGAGTTCAAATTTTTAAAAATTAAAGTTTGGACTCTTTTCTTTGTATATTCATATTCTCCATGGTGTTTTTTAAATAAGCTCATCAACTCATATTATTTTTTTTCTATTCAAAACTTTAATTATTGTATAAAAAAGAAGATATATTCATGACCTGATCTTTGTAAGAAAAATAGAAGATAGAAATTATAAGTTAATACCATCACTTTCATTATAAATGGGACATGATCTTACAAAGGCCTATTCATGAATAGTTATACAGTAATGAAATGTATAACTATTCATGAATAGTTATACAGTATAACTATTCATGAATAGTTATACACTTTCATTATAAATGGGACATGATCTTACAAAGGCCTATTCATGAATAGTAAGTTAATACCTTACTTTCATGTACCAAGGAGACTTCAGTTAGCTTTAGAGATTTGTATCACATGTTGCTGCCTCTTTTTACACGTCAAAAGTCTAGTGTTGGTCCAAATGAGGTACTTTCTCAACCTTTACAAGTTCCACATGATGATGCAAATCATTCCATTTCTTATGGAGATTTACATGATGCACTTGTTGATGAGAGGGCTTGATGGAACACTTAACAAGTATAAGGCTAGCTTTTTTGCAAAAGGTTATGCTCAAGGAAGAGGCATTGATGAGACCTTTGCTCCCACATGCTGAATGACTATTGTTCGTAGCATATGTGCAGTTGAAGCTCATCATGTTTGGAATGTACATTAGCTGGACATTCAAAATAGTCATATGAGTTTACAAAATGGTGTGTGTGAAGTCTTGGGAATAACCATAAGACTAAGGTTCATTCCAAGGAATGAACTTGGTTTCCTTGATAACTCCTCCATCTTCAAGCATGGTGAAAGCTTGTTGTTCTAACAATTTCTTATCTTGTATAAAGTGGTAATTGTATCCTAAGCATCCTTTTCTATTTTTTAGGAGTGAATATGAGGGATAATGGTATATTTGATAGAAAAATTTATGAATGCATACATTATGCATGTCATCCTAAAGATGTTGCTCTATAGTAGGTGTAAGAATTGCATCATGAATAGGAATTTCAAGATCATCACCTTTAATACCATCTGCCTCACCTTCAATAATTGTGTTTATGGATGTAGAAGGATGCTCTTCAACACCTTGCACAATATTGCATAGCCCTTTCACTACCAATACAAGCACATGATATATGCCCACAATGGGTGATTATTACCATCCAGCCTATCCTCAACACACAACATAAGAAATACATCATTGCTTTCATCCATGGCGATCGACTGAATACCGTAATGCAAAAAAATTGATTGTATCTCAAAAAGCTGAGGAGAGCCACCCAACCAAGCTCTACTAAACATTTAGTAGACTTTGAGCTACTTGTACTGACAAACTCAATCTTCTAAATATGTTTGGAATAAAAGGATAAAATTGCATGCACAATGGCTACGATATTGCATTCGGAGGCTGAAAGGAGCTCATATCAGAATTAAGATCCCATAAAATGAAGATTTTTTTAATTCCCAATCCCCCTAATTATGCTGACCAATTTACATGCAATTTTGAGATTGCGATTGGATGGGTGTTGAGGATGTCCTAGATGAAGCAATAATGTGCTTTGATACCAATTGTTGGAGTTTGAGGTCTGCAAAAGCAGACGGATGGGACAAATCCTCCAACTTGGTACAAAAAGTATAGAGCCCATCATTAATACCATACTTCTTGGCTTTGCTACCACTCCAAAGACCATTACATAAGCAATTGAGGGTAGGAGTGCTTGATATTCTAGCAAAAGACCAAAGACAGAGGCACATGATTGCAAGAAAAGGATAAGTTAGTCAATGATAGTATTTTTCCATCATGTATAAACTCTCCATATTTAAGAATCAGATACTTTTGGGCTGTTGAAACCCCTCTTTTTACACTTGTGCTCTTTGATACCTCGCTAGCAGTTTTGCGAGAGATAGAGCCAATCTATCCACATATATTCTTGCGATGAATTCAATTGTACGCCTAAAGAACTTAGAACTTGGGTTAGAGACCTTTTCAGCATCCGTCCAAGCAAACCAAAAAGTGCAGTACAAAGAAGCTGCTCTTTGTGATAATGTCCTGCTCTTTGTTGTAATGCTCAATATATGTATTTGGGCATACCCTGCTCTCTAATGTGATGTCCCTTTGGACCTTCTTGTGTGGGATCCTACCATTTGTACAATTTGTACAATTGTACCCTCCGTGAGTTATAAACACTTCTTTCTTCTTTGTTAAGAAAAAATCAAGTATAACTTTTTGTGAGGAAAGGAAAAAACGAAAACCCAAGGCTCAATTCACATTGAGTGGCACCCTTGGGGATTTCGAGATGAGCTCTAATTAGAACAAGACACGTAGACGAACTCCCAACATTTGCTTTCACAAAGGGTGAAATCCCAGCACTATTGGAATACCATGCCACGAAACAATTGGATGTTCTTTGTTCAGACCCCCCGTCCCTCCCTCTCAAGAGCTGTTTTTTACCACATCAGATTTGCAAGAAGTTATTCAAATAAACTTCTGCATCTCTTTGTGAAAAGATCATGCGGAAGGCCTAGTGGAAGAATCCGATGGAGCCTCGAGGCCCCAGTTTCAAGCGAGCCTAGTGGAAGAATCCCTTGGTTCTGGAGCCCCAGTTTCAAGCGAGCCTAAAAGGTGCTGACAATAAGTGTCAAGTTTTAAAGCCCCCTTCGTTTGGATATGCGATATATGAGCTGTCCGAGTTGCATGTTTCAAGGTGGAATTCGTCAACAAAAGAGAAACCACACGTAGCCTGTGTGTTTTAAGCCGTCCGTGTGGACCCAATCCTTCGTCTGCAAATCGATAAATGCTTGAGCGAGACGGCAACACTTCCAACCCATATCCAATGTCCATATGTGAAGTTTGTGGTTTCATGGAATAAGCCTGATAGGGGAAGCAGCGTAACTCCCAGGCCAGAGCCAGACTTTGCGTTGTATGCTGAGGTTGGAAAGGGAGGCATTGGCAGTGTCGATGTATGCCCTGGCACTTCGCTGACTGAGCTCAGGAGTGTATGTTCACTTTGCTCACACTCCGAGTCTCCGCTCGCTACTACTGCTTCATCGTACACGTTACGAAGACTTTGTGTTGGACGATCTGCAACGGTTCCACTACGAATTTCAACAACAATCGATGTGGTTGATGGAGAGAAGTAGGAGCAAGAGGCAAGATCGAGACAGAAGGGAAGATGGTTGGAGCGGTCAGCGTCGTCGAGCATGGCGGAAGGTGATTGCATCTGTATAGGTGGCGGTGAGCGTCGTCGAGCTTGGCGGAAGGTGGTTGCATCTGTGGGCAGAGGGTCGTTGCAAGAGCCAAAACTCAGTGAGCACTCCGTCAGTAACAACCTCAACATTGATTGAGCATCCATCAGCAGCAAGCTCTTTGCTCCTTCATCTGATACCTCTGGCAACAATCTCCGTCGGAAGTTCCGTAGCTTTGAACACAGAGAAAGATTTTTGAGAACCTTGGACCTCAACTTAGACTCACCAACAGATGTCGATGGTCGTCAAGCTTCGTCGGCGCAACCCAAGAGTTCCAAGGCTGGCAGCGTTTTATAGTTGAAGTACCGCAGCCATTTATCCTTTCAGGGCCGCTCTGGTGGTGACCCTGGTGTCGTAGAGAATCGTGCGCGGTGTCATCTGAGGTGTCTTCAAGAACTTCCGGCATCGTCAGTCTTTCCCGACAATCTGCAGCTCCGGCCTATCGCGATACCCATGTCTATCGCGACACTCCGAGTGTCCGTGTCCTGTCTATCGCGACACTCCAGGTGTCCGCCTATCGCGACACTCTGAGGGACGTTCCACGTGTTCGTCTATCGTGACACCTCAGGCGTCCCTCTCTCGTGACACTCCAGAGTCCGGGTGTCCGGTTATCGCGTCACCGGCCTTTCGCTTTTTTCGATGTATCTATCGCGACGCGCCATCTGAGTCTCTCCGGGCGGTGTTTCGTCGGCTCTGTGGTCTCGCGAGGAAGGCCGGCGCTCGAGGAAGCTTTTTTTAGTTTGCCATTAAGAAAGTGTGTGCTCCGCTGTTTGGCCGCCGTCGCTGTAGTAGAGGCCTCTTCTTTTACAAAAAAACAAAGTTTTTTTTTTAAGTCTTTTGTGCGAAGTGTTCAGTCCATTCAGAGATAATAAAGTTCTAAAAAGTGGAGGCGTGAGTTGTGGGTGCCTGGGCAGACTCCAGACTCTAGACTCCATTTGAATAAAGTGACTAGAATTGACCAAGTGATCTTCTGGGCACGTGAAAAGCTTGTGAAACTCCTCATTTGAATTAGGCGCCGTTGCTTGGATCTCGTTTCTGAAGAATTAAAACTTTATTTACTAGAATGTGGCCCGTTGGAAGTTGGACTTCGATGGCTTTAAAATCTAAATCGTGATCTTGGCAGCGCACGGTTGAAGTGGTAGCTTTTTACTGTAATTTTGAAAAAAATAAATAAAAAGAAAAGAAAATAAAAGGGTTAAGCAGATTATGGAGAAGAAAGAAATGGACTTTGTGGCTCCCCCTCAGTCCGTGTCCCCCCTTGAGATGGAGTCTGTCCCAGTGGACGTCGCGCCCCCAGAGGTCTATTTATGCAAGGAGTCTGTGGCGGCAAAGCAGGAAGAACTGAAGAAAACTTGCCTGATCGGTCAAATGTTTGGCCCCAGGCCCCCTCTTGAAAGTGTGAGAACTTGGCTTCGCAAGGAGTGGTTCCCACGCGGCTTAATTGTGTCCAAATGTCAATTCCTGCCGGCGAATCACCTGCTTCTTGTATTTGAGAACGAAGAGATGGCTTTCCAAGCCCTGCAAGCCGGCTCCTGGCAAGTGGGCCGGTCCACCCTTTGCCTTTTTAAGTGGACCCCAGACTTTGTCCCGAACAGATCAAAGCCTCTTCGTTACCCGCTTTGGGTGGAGCTTCCCAATCTGCCTTTCTTCATGTATGGATTTCTCCGTGAAATCGTCTCTCCGATCGGTCGCCCGATGGCCGCAAGACAGGATGTTGGGGGGTTAATCTACGATGGAGCTCAATATTCTTTCAATGCGAGATGGCATCCTCAGATCTGCGTTGAAACAGACCTGAACCAGGTCCTTCCCTCGAAGATCTCCATAAACTGTGGAGATGGTAAGACCTGGACACAAGAGGTTACTTACAAGAATTTGCCAAACGCATGCTTCCGGTGCGGGCTTCAAGGTCACAGGATCAAAGACTGCCCCCTGAAGAAAAGTACCAATAAAAACAAGCTTAAACCAGATGGGACCCTAGACCCTCTCCCCCAAGACAACACTCGGGGTCATCCCCCTCCAATGGAGGAAGAAGAGGGAACTCGCGTTGCTGAGACGGATTCAGAAGGTTTCACTGAAGTGAGACGCAAGAGGAAAGTTAGCCCTCGAAGATCAAAAACAAGGAATTCTTCGACAGCTGCCCCCTCGAATAACATATACTGTAACCTAGAAAAAGAGATTAATGAGCTCGACTTCCCAGGGGACAACCTCTTTGAAGAAGACCCCACTGATAATACCCTTGGGTGCTCTACCAGCAAAGAAGATAACCAAGAAGGTTACACCACGAGTAAAGAGGAAGGCTTCACTACCAGCAATGAAGACAACCCAGACAGCGAAAGCTCCGCTCTTGGCCCTACCCTCCCGGTATGCTTTCCAAGACTACCGCAACAAAAGTCCAAGCTTAAAGGTAAACAACCTTCCGGCATGCCTTGGAAGAGCCCCCTCAAGAGTAGGATCCTAAGTCAAGAAGTAGGGAAGAAAAAAGAAGACCACAAGAAGAAAAAAGATCGGGTCCCTCCCCTCAAAGAGGGCAACCATCATTAATGAAACTCACATCTCTAAACGTTAGGGGTCTGTCTGACCCGTCAAGAGCTTCGATTCTTGGCCAGTGGTTCAAAGACATGTGCTTCGCCCCTGACTTTATTTTCTTACAAGAGATTAAAATCGACGGAGAGGATCGACAAAGACGGCTTAAATGCATTTCTCCGAACCACCTTTGGTTCTCCACTTCTCACCCTAGAGGGACGGGGGGTGCTTCTATCGGTATCAGTCACGCCTTGTCTAGCAATGTGACCTCGACTTTTGAAGGTCGGAATCATCGTTGGATTGCTGCCTCTTTCGGGTCTCCTTTCCAGTTCACTGTGGTCTCAATTTATGCCCCTAATGGCGAAGCAGATAGAAAGGATACTTGGGCTTCCCTTGACTCCCTTTCACACAATGTTTTGATTTGTGGGGACTTCAACATGGTTGAGTTTCCTGAGGACCGATGGAATAACAAAGGAAAAATTATTGACGGTCAAGAGAAAGAGATATGGGATAAAATCAAGCTCCATCTCGACCTGGTCAAAGTGAAAGACAGGCAGGGGTTCTCCTGGTCTAATCTCCAGTCGGGGGACTCTTTGAGGAAAGCAAGGCTTGATAGATGCTACATCGATCAGAACACCATCCTTCAGTGGGGTATTCCTTTGATTTCTCAACACATGGACCTCACTATCTCAGACCACTATCCGATTACTCTGTCCTTCAAACCGATTCCCATGCTCCAGAAAGCTCCTTGGTTTCATGCTTGTCAGACATCCTTTTCCCTCCCCTCTGTCCACCAGGAAATTTCTGAGGTGTGGACAGAAGCCTTTGCTTACTGTAATGAACCGGCTAAGTGTTGGAGAAACGCAGTAGAAAGGACTCGTAAAATTCTAATCATGACTCAAAAGGCTATAAGAGGAATTCGAAAAAAAAGAAGAGAAACGGTGTACCGGAGGCTCTCACGGCTTGAAGAAGAGGTGAACAAAGGTAAGTTACATTGCCAACAGGGTCTTTTGAAAATCAGGGGAAGGCTAAGATTAGAGGAGGAGGTCCAAAGGAAAAATCTTCAAATTTTCTTCAAAGATTGGTGGGCAGGGAAGGCCGACAAACCAACGAAAGAGATGTGTAACATCCTCAAAAGGAAACAAGCTAGGGAATCCATCCCCCTAATGGTCGATAACAATGGAACTGAATGTTGCACGGAAGTGGAGAATAGAACTATCATCGTCGAACATTTTACCAATCTTCTCGGGGTCTCGACTCCTCTTTCCCCCCACAGGCGCGACTCCATGGCAACCATCTCAAGGGTTGCTCAAACCAGAATCCCACAGAACTTGATTGCTCTACTGGATGCTAACATCTCCGAGAATGAAATTATCGAGGTTATTGATGCCCTTCCCAATGGGAAAAGTCCGGGTCCAGATGGCCTTACCAATGAGTTTTTCAAGTCCTTCAAACTTCAGGTGGCCACCCCACTGCGCCTCGTGTGGCAAGAGGCTCTCTCCTTCGGTGCCCTCCCTGAGTGCCTGAATAATGGCGTCATCAAGTTAATCCACAAACGGGGAGATAAGAACAAAATTGAAAACTGGCGTCCGATTACCATGCTCCAAACTGGATACAAGATAATTGCAAAAGTTATTGCCAACAGAATCTCCTGTCATTTAAAGTCATGGCTGTGCGAGGACCAGAAAGGTTTTATCAAAGGTAGATCTATACTTGAAGCAATTATTGATATTTGGGAAGGCCTTGCTTTTGCTGAGGAGTCTGCTCAAGATCTAGTTTTCATTAAGATCGACTTCGACAAAGCGTATGACAGATTGGAATGGGACTTTATTCTTCAATCATTGAAAGACCTTGGATGCAGCCAAAAGTTCACGAAGATGGTTTCCACTCTTCTTGGAAATGCTTCAACTAGAATAAACATCAACGGTAAGCTCTCTGAGCCCATTCGTTTAAAAAGATCAATTAGGCAAGGCTGCCCTCTGGCTCCTTTACTATTCGCTATCGCCTCGAATGGACTCAGCTGCCTATTAAAGCATCACATGGACGCTGGCAATCTCAAGGGTCTTTCCTTACCTCTAAATCACGGCCAAATGGTTGTGAGACTTTTTGCTGATGACATGAATGCCTTTGTGCATAACGATATAAACAGCATTGAGGTGTTTTGGTGGTGCCTCCACACCTTTTGTGTGGCATCAGGCTCAAAAATCAACCATGCTAAAACTGCTTTTAGAGCAATCAACAGGCCTACTCCCCAATTGTTGGTGGATCGGGGGTGTCAAGTCATCCCTAGCGGTCAAGTCTTCCGTCTCCTTGGCATTCCGATGGGTTTCGACATCTCAATGGACCAACGATGGAACTGGGTGCTATCCAAGCTGGATAGCAAGCTGAATCAGTGGAAAGGTATGCAAGTCAACCTGGCAGGACGTGCTATGGTCATTAACACTCTTATGTTGTCTACAATTATTTACTTTATCTCGTGTTGGAGACCTAAGGAGAAAGACTTGGCCAAAGTAGAAAGAATCTGCAGGAACTTCCTTTGGACTGGGGACCCCAACAGAAGGGGGGTTCCCAAAATCAAATGGGAAACTTGCATTAGCCCTAAAGACTCAGGGGGCTTGGGTATTTTGGATATTGCTGGGTTGGCTGACAAGCTGGCGGCTAAATGGCTTATCAAGGCCTGGAGCAATAGGGAGTCCTCTTGGGCTAAATTGATCTTCAGAAACACAGAAGACCTTACCTTTGTTGGCCTCCCTGGTTGGAAGGACATAGGGATTCTCACGCTTTTGTTCTCCCCCCACCTGGTTTGCCCTAAAGGCTCTAGCCTCGTGTGTTCCTTATGGAAGAATTGGAACAAGGCCAAACAGTTCATCAGAATCAGTGATGATTGGAAGTGGGCGGCTGGCATAAGACAAAATGACTCTATTTGGTTCCCGATCAGTGGCATTCGGGGAGTGGAGTCTTGGAACCTCCAAACTGCAAGGCGGTTATGGAACAAGGGGTTCAAACAGTGGGAAACAGCTCTGGAAACAAGAGACCAGCCAGTGGATTAGGTTCGAAGATTTGGATCCGAGACTTAGCGTTACCTTTGAGGAATGGACTCTTCTTCAAAGCAGGTGTTTAGCCTCGGACCGCTCAACTACCCGCCTTCTCTGCGGTCAGGATCTTCCTTGCTCGGAGGGCCTCAAATGGAGCAATGGTAAGAAGCTTTCCAGAATCCCGAACTTCAAAGGGGATTTGGATGTTCACCACACCCTTAACAAGAGATGGTGCCTTGCTTGGACCAAACTTCGGTGGGAGCTAAAATTCATGTCTCTTTGGCACCCCCTAATTGAGGTCAAAAAGTCCGTTCTCATGTGGCAGGTCTTGCATAAAGGAATCTGGACCAATGCAAGGGCTAACAAAATCTGTGGTGTGCCGCCATGGTGCAAGCGTTGCCATCGGTGCATCGAAGATTTAGCTCACCTGTTCTTTGACTGCCCCAAGTCCCGTGTTATCTGGCATCACGTGTCCCGGGTTTTGAGACTCACGAGTCAAATCAACTGGCAACAAGTGATGTTGGGTGAGGCGATCGGATGCTCATCGAGGCTGTGGAATGCCATCAGAGGTGAGGCTCTCTGGAAGATTTGGAGAGAACGCTGTGCCGTCAATTTTGGCCAAACTCCTAAGGAATGGTCGATCGAGAAATCATTGTTTCTCCTTGGTAAAAGAATCTCCCGAGTCAAGAGATCGCCACCGTTTAGACATCACTGTATTTATCTCCTCGAAAACAACAAGTTGAAACCCAAATGGGTCCCACATGAGGGTGATGGTAATGTTATCCGCCTCATTTGTAATGCCCTGTAGCTTGCCATACTTCTCCCCTGCGTTGTGGGATTTGGGGGGTCCCATGGGCACTAGTCCCATTCACTTGTAACTTTTTCTCTTTATTATAATTAAAGTCCGGGAGATTAGGCTAAGGCCGAACTTCCTTTATTTAAAAAAAAAAGTTCCGAATAACGCAGAACAATCTACTGTTCAATGTTCCTCCCGACGCGACTGAGCGGGAGGCGAGAGGAATGGCTCGACATCCATGATGCGTGGTTGTTTGAAATGCAGGCGAAAGTAGTCAAGTACCTCGCTCTCTACGCGGCGAGCTCGCAGAGACTCGCCCGCGTCCTCCTCCTGAGACTCACGGCGCGCACTTGGGCGACTCTAGTGCTTCTCGGAGGGTTGGTCAGCCAGCTCTCCTCTTGGGATTTCTATGTCATCAGCGCCTTCTTATTGTTGCTGTCACCCTTTTTCATCGACGACGTGGTCGCCAAAATGATATCTTTCTACATGAGAGTTCAAATTACCGAATCAGCCCGACGACAGAGTCGTGTGAGGCTTGTAGGAAGTATTCTGGGTGCACTCCTTGCTTTCATGTGCCTGGCCAGCACCTGCATCCGTTTGCGCTACATATCCTCCGATCCATTTTATTCTCACAAGGACAACAACGGCAGCGAGAATCTACCTCCATTTCCTTTACCCTTTTACATCCTGATCCTCCTCATCTCAACGATCGCTGTCGTATCATTTATAATTCATCTAACAGCTCTTCGATATATCCATATATTTAACAGCAGTGGCTGTGATAACAACCTAGCTACGTTTTACAACAGTATCTGGAAGACCGCCATGGATGACAGTATAGCCCAAGCAAATGATTTGCAGCTCTTAGAATTTGGTTTTGAAAAAATTGCGGGAGAGCTGAAGCGAAACATCAGACCTCAGCTTGTTCGCGCACTTAACAGCAGGATGTTAAGGTTTATGTATGTCGAGGATGGACCAACTTTGGCTTGTGCGCATATGAGGAGTGATGATCCATGGAAGGTCACGACGGCAGTATTTTTACCAGGGTTTTGGACCGAAGAACGGAAAATCGAGAGGAAACTACATCTATTCTGGAGGTTGCGCGAGCGGATGTACGGGGTAGGGAGGGATGCAAGAGGGGCCCTGAACAGTGTGACTACCTTGGCAAGGCATTGGTCACAAAGACATGCGCACGACCGTGAACATCCCTTCCTGCTTAGAAATCCGTTAGACCAAGGCAATGTGGTGGATATCGTCGTCGATCTTGTGCTGATGCCAGCTCAGCCCACCCTGACCTTTCACCTAAGAGCTCTCGAGGCATGCTGTCGTGACCCTCGAGTACGGGACTATTTCTACCAGCAAAGTGCTCGGCTTTTCGGTGAACAAAATATTAGCAAGGAAAATATTAGTAGACGAATCCAAAGTCGTATTCGGGGTCTGCGTGAGGAGGGGCATGAAGAAGTTCCCTTAACTAAGCTTTGTTTGAATCTTGCTGATATCCTCCAGTCACAAAACCGAGACACGATCGTGCAATATTATTCTGCCGGAGCGCTGCGGTTATTGCTCACAGATGACCATAACCGCCTCGAGGACGAATTCAACAGCTGGTTGAGTCGAATCATTCAGGATAGAATCACTCTGCACAGCGGCATCGACTACGTTTACATGGATGAGATAGCGGTTGCGGAAAAAGTACGCAGTTGCTTTCGTCTTGAGCCTTTACATTGGGCTGCCGTCTCGGTTAGAGACCCGGATAAAGAGGGCGTCTCTTACATCGACTCGTCGGAGATCTCCAGCTTCGTGGACCGTGTAAGACGCAGCACATCCCTCAATGCCATCCCTGAATGTGGATGAGACACTACCCTAATCATTTTTACTTGATCATTCTCTAAGTCCCAAATTGCGCCACAAGTATGTCCTTTCTCTTCTCATGCTTGCCTTGAATCTGTTGCAAGCAGTTCTGAGTGGCGATCTGTATTTCAATACAGAATGGTATTTATGATTGTTTCTTTTCACATCGAAAATATATATATATATATATATATATATATATATATATATATATATCAATACAGAACGTGCGCAAATCTGATGGGAAGCAAGAAATAAGTAGATGATGGGTTAATGGGCATGACATGGAACCATTAAGTCAGATGCTTGCCGATGTGCGTGTGTATGTAGGAAATTAAACATGAAGCCACGCACACAAAACGATTTACAAATGAAGACACTTCAAGAGAAGCTAGACCTATGTATAAGAAAATGAGATGAAAATAACGGATATTCTTTTTCATTTTAGAGTATACTTACTTGTGGTTGCGTAAGTCGAATTCCAAGATTTATTGCAACATCGTAGTTAAAAACAACTTTGATAGCCTACAGAAATAGTGGTTGCAAAATCTCTATATATTAGTTTGGTATAAGAGTGGTCGAATGAAAAATTTCTATATCTATTAGGTAGGAGAATATGTAATTGTAAAAAAATTTCACCTTTCATAGGATCTTTGTCTTGGAAAACAAGATTAAAAGGAAGTGGATCATCATGAAGGCAATGAAAAAATCATTAAACTTCTCAGTAACTCTCTTTAAAACATTGACCTCCCATCGAATCCTAGATATCCTATTGGTTTTGGTGTGGCATAGCATTCCGATTATTATTCCCCTGCTTTGTGGGATAAAGAAGATCCGAGGGCACTAAGCCCATTTCATTGTATAACTGCTCTTTTATTTTTATTTTTTTTAAATGGAGGTTCGGCCGAGGCCTACTCCCCCTGACTTTAATTTGAAAGAGAAACAACTGTACAATGAAGGGCATAGTACCCATGGGACCCCCCTTATCCCACAAGAACAGGGGCAGACAAGGTGGACGGCCCGGAGGCCCATACATCGAGGTGGACGGCCCGAAGGCCCAACTGGTTAACGCCCGAAGGCCGGATTTCGCGCCCGAAGGCCGGATTTCGCGCCCGAAGGCGGATTACACTGTCCCGCAGCGCAGGGGGGTTGAACCCTCGCCCCCGCCTCAAGAGGCGAGGGACCCAACCAATCGACCTGGCATCTTGGGACCTGCTTGGCTGAACCTCCTTAAAAACATAAAAAAAAGCTGGGATCGCTCTATCAGCGGAACATCCCTCTTGGCCTGTGAGTTTCTTGCTAGATTTATGATCATTAATTAAGAGGCAGACATGCTCTTTCGCAGACATGTTCACTACCGCTGAACAACCAAACTCATGCTCTTCCGCAATTTATCTTTTGGTTCCTTTTCACTCCCATATGAATCCAAAATCCCACAAAAGCTGTTTTACAGCTTCATATGATGCATCATTTCGTTTCATTTTCTATTTTCATACCAACAATAAATTGTCTGGATGAATGTATAACTACTGTCGATAATTGTAGCGCTCATGTATTTCATATGTTGCTGTTCGAGAAGGCTCTGGGTACTCGTAACTACTCATTGTGCACATAAATTATTCATCAAATATTTGTAACAACGCCCTATCTGAAAACTTCGAAGTTTCGAAACATATTTTATTATAGCTAGAAACATCATAAAATTAGCTACAAACATCATATTTTTTTATTTAGCTAGAAACGTCATATTTTACTATAGCTAGAGACTCATCCAAATACTTCACTCCTCTCAAAACTTTTAAATCAATGATTCAATTGTATAAAAATTTTCCGTAAGAGAATGATTATTTCAACGTTTTTTCTTGAAAGAGCCTCAATACTTGTGAAACATATAGATTACAAATATTAGACACGGAGGTCCTATTTAATGTTCAAGCTAAACTTTTCTCAATGGTGAGTATACATCTATCAAACGGTTGCAGATTCAATAGAGAAAACAAAGAGGATAAGGAAAACGACAAGTAGAAACAAGAATGCAACTAATACTTCTTGTTTAGGACAGACAGTATATATTTATATTTATTGATTTATTTATTTATGGAATTATTAATTTTTATTTATTTTCTTTCATTTAATTTCTTTTCTTATATATTTCTATTTGTATTTTAATTTGTTTCTTTCTTAATTTACTAATATTATTATTATTTAACTATTTATTATTATTATTATTTTTTATTTTATTTTTATTATTATTTTATTTTTTGTTTGTGTGTGTGTGTGTGTGTTTGTGTTCATGTGAGTGTGTGTGCATCTCTTTTTGTATTGGTTTTCTTTCTTATTTGTATTTTTCATGTCTTATATTGGCCTTAAGTCTCTTGCTTTTGTTTGTTATTTTTTCCAATGTGTATGTGTTTGTGTTCTCTATCCTGAGTTCGTAAGTTTGGATAACTCTGAACTTATGAAGGTATATATAATACAATACTAACTATAAAAATGGGTCTCATACTTGTCGCATCTATTAGCATTCTCGCTACGTTCTAAGTTGTGTTAAATCCAGAGTTTGAAAACTTTACTTTGTTTTATTCATAAACCAATCCATCAAGATCCTTTCATATTTGCTAAGCAAGGGAAATACATGGAGTACCTATGTATATTGTTCTTTGGTATACTTGGTGGCATCCCTATAGAGATAGGGCCATCATAACCCTTTATGAAGGATTTGGTGTGCGAAGTCCCGTCCCTTGACATGTCCTTCACTGTGGGCAACTTCCAGCAAGAGACTTACTTCTTGTGGATGAATAACATAGAATACCATTCGGGCAATATTTATATAAGCTTTCCTTTATGAGTGAAAAATACTTGGCATCTTTCTTTTCCAATGGAGATGTGCTCAGAGGAAATTCACCTAAAGTGAGGAATTTCTCTATTTCATTATACCAATCAATTTTAGGAGCCCTAAGAAAAAGATTTTTATGTATAAGGTATTCATTAATACCTATTGGCTTCTCATCCTTGGCTATCCTTGACACTTGGTTTGTCCTAGAATGTTCCCTAATTGGTTCGATATGAATTTCAAAATTGTATTCTTGAAAATATTAGTAACCACTCACATGCCCATCTTACTAATATTGGCTTGTTGATTAAGTACTTTAATGGTTGATCATCTAAGAGGATAATAAAATTTATAGCTAGGAGATAGTGCCAGAGTTTTTGGAGTGGAAATAGAATAGCAAAACCTTCTCCTTATGCTGTGCTATACTTTCTTTCTCCCTTTATGAGTAATCTACTTGCATAAACTTAAGTGACCAATTAGGAACTATTAGGAGTGGTTCTATACATAAACTTAAGCAGCTTGCTAAACACCTTCTCTAGATCAAGGCTCCAAGAGAAGGGTATCTTCTTGCTCTTGGTCCTTGACAATGATTTAGCTATTTTTTCGTACATACGAATAAACCTCTTGTGGTAACTTGCATGGCCCAAAAAGCTTTGCTCTTCTTTGAGAATATGCAAAATGGGCATGGATAAGATGGAAACTAGCTTTGCTGGATAAAAAATTAATCCTTTGGTACAAAGTATGTGGCCAAGAAGAGAACCTTGGTGAACAAAAATTGACACTTGGGAGGATTCAGCTTTAAACATGCCTTGATCTAGTGCTCAAACATTTCCTTCAAATTTTCCAAGTGTTCATGAAAATCTTTGGCCATGGATCTCTCATCTACACTAGAGAATATTGAAAAATCATCCATAAAAAAGTGTAGAAATTGTTGGAGTTAAAGTGCCCCAATGGTCCTAGTGTGTTCACACACATCACTACCTAAATATATCAACCAATCCCCCCTAGGAGTGATCCGGTGAACAAGGAGCTGGCACTCATGTATAAGGAAGTGCCAAGCTATGTGGAAATCACTCCACAAAAGAAAGTAAGCCCAAAGCTTTGCGGAAAGGTTCAAACTTCTCCCTAGGCAGAGCCTTCGTGAAAAGGTCTGCAATGTTCTCCTGCGTGGGCACATATGCCAAGTTGATCTCCCCAGCAGAGAACCTCTCCCTGACATAGTGATAATGCACCTCAATGTGCTTAGTGCGAGCATGGAACACAGGGTTCCTCGCAACCGCCAATGCGCTCTGACTGTCAGTGAAGATGGTGGTGGCAGAAGACTGGACAACACCCAAATCAGCCATAAGGCGTCTGAGCCACACACACTCAACAGTCTTTGTGAAAGCTACCCTATACTCAGCCTCACAACTGGAAGTGGCCATTGTAGGCTGCTTCTTGCTGAACCAAGATATACATGAGCTACCAAGCATGAAGCAAAAACCACTGGTGGACACACGAGTGTCATAGCAACCAGCCCAATCAGAGTCAAAAAAAGCATGCAAATCTGGCGGTAGTGATCCCCCCTTGGGATAAAACAACCCAAGTAGCCGAGTACCACTCAAGTAGCGAAAGATGCGCTTAACCGCCTTCCAATGCGTGACTCCTAGGCAATGCATAAACTTGATCATCTGTGAGATAGTAAACTAAATATCTGGCCAAGTAATGCATAAGTAAATCAAGCATCCAACAGCCTGCTGATAGAGAATAGCATCAAATGCATCTCCAGCATCATGAAGACTCAATCGTAAACCTATCTCCATACGAGTGGCAATAGGCTTACAGTCTTCAAGGCCAAAACGCTGCAATAATGTGTCAATATATTTCGTTTGACACAAATCCATTCCACCATCAACTTGCATAAACTGAATGCCCAAATAGTGATGCAAATGCCCCAAATCAGACATCTCAAATGAGGCATGCAAATCAGCCTTGAAATCAGCAATATGCTTCTCAATAGGACCAGTGAGCAGCATGTCATCAACATAGACAACAATGATCAGAAGCACATCATTAGCACGCTTAACATATAAGGTGCTTTTAGTTGGACTGTTCACAAAACCATGTGCAACCAGATAGGCATGTATCTTCTCATACCAAGCACGTGGTGCTTGCTTTAAACCATATAATGCCTTCTTTAACCTGCACACCTGGTTTTCATGCCCTTTCTGCACAAAGCCACGGGGCTGAAAAACATACACTTCTTCATGCAAGTCACCATTCAAAAATGTTGTTTTAATGTCCAACTGATGTACATTCCAACCATGATGGGCTGCAAGTGCACAAATGCTCCGAACAGTAGTCATACGGCATGTAGGTGCAAAGGTCTCATCAAAATCAATGCCTCTTTCCTGCGCACCCTTCGCAACAAGCCTAACCTTATACCTGTCAACTGTACCATCAGGTTTACGCTTCAGCTTGTATACCCACTTAGTGCCAATGGCCTTCTTGCCAGGAGGCAAGTCACATAAAGACCATGTACCATTCTTCATTATAGCATCATATTCAGATTGCATGGCAGCCATCCAATTTTCTGAATTATGCGCTTCATCAAAAGAAACAGGCTCATTCTCATCACAGAGACTAGACGCAGTCATAGCACGGTAATCTGATGCAAAGGAGGCACTATGAGAGCTTGAACGAGTACGATATGACAAAGGTGCATCTAATTTGCTGTCACGCAAAGTCTACACCAGCCATTTTGGCATAGTTTTTGCCTGCTCAATATCAGCTCTCTCATCAACAAGTGCATCATGTAAATCTGCATCAGAAATAGAATGATCTGAATCATCATATGAAACCTACAAAGGTTGATAAGTTGCCTCATTAGGACCAGCACTAGATTGTCCACCTATAAAAAGCAATGGTTGAAAGCAATGGTTGAAAAGCATCTTCCACAAAGACAACATCACGGCTAACCAAAATGTGTTTAGTCTGTGGATGATATAGGCGATAGCCTTTACTTTCAGAACTGTACCCAACAAAAATACATTTAACTGCCTTATCATCCAATTTTCTGCGATGTTGTTCAGGCACTAATGCATATGCCAAACAACCAAAAACACGCAGATGAGCAACAGATGGCTTGCGGTCATGCCAAGCCTCATATGGAGTGATAGACTGCAGTGCTTTAGTGGGACACCTGTTCTATACATATGCTGCACACATGACAGCCTCAAGGGAGAAACTATGTGGTAAAGCGTGACTCTTGACCATGCACCTCGCCATCTCCATGAGTGACCTGTTCTTTCGTTCAGCAACTCCATTCTATTGAGGTGTATACGGCACTCTACACTGGTGTTTTATCCCACGTTCAGCCAGAAATGCATTAAAATGACAAGACATATATTCCCCCCCTCGATCAGAACGGAGGGTGCCCATTTTACATGCTGACAGATTTTTAGCCAAAACCAAAAACTGTTTAAAGCACATGAACACTTCGGACTTTGCTTTGAGTGGATATACCCATGCATGCTTGGAAAAATCATCAATGAAAGTCACGAAGTAAAGGTAATTCCCAAAAGAGGGTGTTTGTATAGGACCACAATCATCACTATGTACAAGCTACAATTTCTGCATAGCCCGAACTGAACCATCTTTTGGAAAGGAGGAACGCTGCATTTTGCCCAAAATACAGCCTTCACATACATGTTTTCCAAGTGCCTCAAGCTTGGGCAAAGAAGACACCATATCAGATTTTTGCAGGCGTAGAAAACTAGCAAAATTCAGATGACCAAAGAGTGCATGCCAAAGCTTTGCATCTGACATAGCCTGAGAATCATGAACTGCACATGCCGAATCATTCACAGATCTTTCATAGTCTATGAGCTTATACAGCCCAGGACATAAAATGCCAGAAGCAATAATCACATCGCCATTTGATAGATCATGAACTGTACACCAGTCATCAACGAATTTCACAACCAAGCCAATCTTGGCTAATGCAGAAACTGATAACAGATTCTTCTTGATCCCTAGCACAAATAAGGCATCTGACAAGGTGAAAGAACTACCATCAGTAGTAGTCAAAATGATCTTACCAACTCCCATAACAAGATAAGAGGAGTTGTTGGCGCATGTGACAGTATCCATGTAGGGGCACGCTCGGGTGAGGAGAAGAAACTGCGTTGCCAGGTAATATGTTTGGTCGCCCCACTGTCAAAGTACCAAACATCTGAGTCCACTACAGACATGCACTGCTCATGAGAAGATGGGTAAAAACTGCAAACAGTAGTAAACACGCATTCTTCTTCCTGCATAAGATTAGCAGAATCTGTTTTTGGTGTAGAGGCTTCTACAACAACCATTCCAGCCTCCTTTTTCTTTGCCTCTTTTGCAGCCAATTTTGGATAGTTCTTTATGATATGATCATTTCCTTTACAGTACTTGCAAAATAATTTCTACTTTTCTGATTTCTTCTCATCTTTATCCTGGTTCTTTGAATGTGCAGCATTTGCAGATTTCTGCTTACTAGTAGAAGAGCTCCATTTTCCTTTGCCCTTCTGACTAGCCAGGAAAGCTTGATCTGCAACACGCATAATGGACCTGTTATGCCTGGACTGATCTTCCTGCAACAGAATAGAGACTAACTCCTCAAATGATAAGGCATTCGGATTGCCTTTCATCATCAACCAAAGAGTAGAAGCAAAACTCTGATATGAATCAGGAAGACCATTCAGAACGGTCTACACAAGTGAGCTATCTGGTATAACCTCATCAGCAGAAATCAACTGTTCCTTCAAATCTTTGATCTTCGTTAGGAAACTGTCCATAGAATCACCTTCATTCATGTGCTCACTCTCCAACTGTTTTCGGAGGTAAGCAAGACGAGCCTGATTCCTAGCTTGGTACAATGTGGTAAGTGTATCCCAAGCATCCCTAGCTGTTCTGCAAGAGCGAATATGAGGAATAATGGCACGCTTGACACACAAAGCTATCAATGCATGTGCCTGGGCATCTCTAACATCCCAACAAATTTGCTCTGTAGTAGGTGCAACAAAAACAGCAGCACGAACATGAATTTGTGGAATATCATCTTCGACACCATCTTCATCAGCTTCAACACCTGTATTTGTAGTGCCTCTCATTACACGTGTAACATGACGTCTTTCAACACCTTACACAATGTTCCACAATCCTTTTGCAACCAAAACATGTCCCATCATATAAGCCCATAATGGGTAGTTGGTACCATCCAACTTATCCTCAATAGCCAACATACGGAATACATCACTACTTTCAGCCATGGCCGGTGACTAAAATACCTTGATGCACAAAATTGACTGTATCTCAAAAAGTTGAACAGAACTACCCAGACGAGTCTACTAGACCTGTAGCAGACTTCGAGACGCTTAAACTGGCGAATAGAAACTGGTATATACCTTTGGCACAAAAGACGAAATAGCCTGCACAAGCGCTACGATAGTGCGTTCGGAGGCCGAAACGAGCTCAGATCGCAATTTCGGCACCACAAAGCGAAGCAGTTTTGATCTCGAAAACACGCTGAGTGTGCTCACCAAAATTCGTGCGATTCTGAGACTGCAAACGAAGTAGTGTCGACGGTGCCCTAGATGAAGCGATGACCTGCTCTGATACCAATTGTTGGAGTTAGACGTCTGTAGGAGCACATGAACAGCACAAGGAAGAAGAAGAAGCTTGGAGCACAAACACACAATACTAAATGTATTACTAGAGAATGTACAAAGATAAGTAGCCCATTATGGCAATAGGCGTATATACAAGCCAGGGGAAAAAAACCTCCTAAAGAGGGAAAAAAGTGCCCTAGCGGTCCTAGTGTGTTCACACACATCACTACCTAAATATATCAACAGAAATTTCATTATCCATTTGCCCAATATTAAATAAATTGCTCAGTTAAGTGATGCACATGCTTTATTTAGGCCAAACGCCATGTAGATATAGACATAGGTGTGAGAAGTGGAGAATCGCCTGGGACTCACCTCCCAGCCTATATATAGCCCTTGCCTAGTCACCATCTAGAGTTCTCTCTAAGGTCCCTCTACTCATCTGGCCATCATGAGTAGATACCTCGTATGAACTCTCTGGCTTTTGGCCTTGGATATCCCTCGAGCAAGGAACTTCTCGTTCCTCCAGGCACGTACATCTCTGGAATATAACACTCTCTCCCCCTTCTAAAGATCATTGTCCTCAATGATATAGAAGGAGCTATAAACCTAAGAATCAAAATCTATGATTCCAAATAATAAGAGTAAAGTGTTCTAGGTGTCTCAAATACTAGATGCTAAAAAATTAGACAACTAGTCTCTAGTATGCTTCCTATCCAGCATTTCCACCAATCAATAGTAGTCCTTGCCTTGGGCATACTATAGGAATCCCTCTAAGGCCCAATGAGTCGTGATGTGCGCAGCATAAGTACTCGGAATATCCTTGGACTCCCTATGCCTTGTCCCACTCTCTGTGGAAGAATACTAAAAAGAAATGGAAATCTTTTCCAAGTACTTAATCTCTAAGCTCAAGTAAATCTGCTTGGTTTACCCACTCTAATGAAATTAAACTCAAGAAAATCTCATCATGATCCAAACTATGAATCCAAGATGATAATCTATCAATGATCCTGACTATGGACCAAGATCTCAATCTATCACATCCAAACTATGGATCAAAATCTCAATCTATCATATATAATGATCCAAATTACTATGGATCAAAATATCTCCCATAAAAAGTAAATCCCAATCCACTCTCTAGAACTAAGTCCATCATGCCAAGTGAAGAGGTGCTAAGAAAGTATAACAACTAGTGAAACTACCACTACATTCTCAATAATAAGATGCAAGATGTTCCAAGTGGATGAAACTTTCTTTATCTCTAACCACCATCTGATCATTACTATGATCAAATCATTCCCAACTAGGAATGAGGTGTCTCTAGTAAACTACTGTAATCATCTGGCACTCCTAGATATAATGAGGACCATAATATGAGTCCACTAAATACACTGAAAAATGGTAAGTAGATGTGTGCACACTCATTGCCCACTAGGCTAAGCATCAAGCTAACCTCATACACACTATGTATGAACCATGGCCTATTC
>MU260614.1:152500-175890 GCA_020310875.1 Ceratopteris richardii
TTTTTGTTACATACAAGTTAGCATCAGAAGTACTTCTTTCGAAACCCATGTTTTTGAAAAAATTATCTATCCGTTGGTACCAAGCCCGTGGAGCTTATTAAGTCCATACAAAGCTTTCTTCAACCTGCAAACTTTATCTTCTGAATTGGGCACCTCAAAACCTGGTGGTTGAGATACATATACCTCCTCCTTGAGGTGACCATTCAAAAATGCAGATTTGACATCCATCTGGAAAATAGGCCAGGACTTTTGTGCAGCTACTGCAAGTACCGTCTGAATAGTTGTCATGCGTGCTGTTGGTGCAAAAGTTTCTTGAACATCAAATCCTTCAATCTGTGAAAAACCCTATGCAACTAATTGTGCCTTATACTTTTCTAATGTTCCATCAGCTTTATACTTAGCTTTCCAAATCCATTTAGTACCTATTACCTTCTTCTTTGGCAGCAAGTCGACTAGATCCCATGTATCCTTTTTGAGTATACTATCATACTCAGACTGCATTGCCGCTCTCCAACTTGGATCATCAATGGCTTCTTCAATGGTGGTAGGTTCCTTTATCGAACCCATGATATCTATCATTAGAGCCATGTTAACAATGTGTTCTGAGGCTCTTCTTTGCTCCTCTATTCTCTTTGATCTTCGTAATCCACCCGATGATGATTCTGGTACATCTACATGTGGATTGTGATCATCAAAGAGCTGATGTGCCCACTTCGGTAGTGGCTTACGCTGTGCAGCTACAACTGGTTGGCTTTTTATTGAGGAAATTTCTCCATCAGATGTTTCCTCCTCCTCAACTTTAACCTGTCTTTTGATAGGCACAAGGTGAGATATTTCTCCGTTTGATGAGATAGTAGATTTACCTTTATCTTCTACTAAGTATGGTCGTTCATCAAACACCACATCTCGGCTGACAAAAATCTTCCTTGCCTCAGGATCCCACAACCTGTATGCTTTAGAATCTTCACTATATCCTAGGAAGACACACTTTTTGCTTTTTGAATCCAACTTTGATCTTGTTGAATCAGGAATATGTGCATAACAAAAACAACCAAAAATTCTGAAATGCAAAACTGAAGGCTTTTTACCAGAATATGCTTCTTGAGGAGTCATCCCCTTCAGTGCTTTTGTGTAGCTTCGATTGAGGATGTAGACTGTTGTATTGACTGCTTCTGCCCAGAACTGAATCAGGCATGTCTTGAGCCTTCAACATACAACGAGCCATTTCAACTACTGTCTTGTTCCTGCGCTCAACAACGCCATTTTGTTGAGGTGTATGAGCTGTGGTAAGTTGCCTTTTCACACCATGCTCCTTACAGTAATTATTGAATTCTGTTGACAAGAATTCACCTCCTCTATCTGTTCTAAATTTCTTCAGTTTCCTTCTGATTCATTTTCTACATACTTATGCCACGTTTTAAATTTTCCAAAAGCATCAGCCTTCTCTCGAATGAAATAAACCCACATCTTTCTACTATAATTGTCGACTAACAGCAAAAAGTAGAAAGATCCTCCTAAAGCAGGTGTAGACATTTTACCGCAGAGATCAGCATGTACCAACTCTAGAGGAGCTTGAGATCGATTGCTGGTCTCTCTTGGAAATGCCTTTCATTGTTGCTTGCCCATCATACAAGCTTCACAAGGTTCCTACAACTCTGAAAATGCAGGCAAATGAGCAACCATCCCTATTCTTTGCATCTCCTTCAAAACTGCAAATCCGAGATGCCCAAATCTTTGGTGCCATAACCTGCTTACATCTTTATCTTCTGTAGCAGTTAAAGCACTTAACTCATACAAGTTATCCCGTCGTATCCCTTTACCTACAACATTACCTGATGAATCCATGATTTCTGCACCACTCTTATTGAAGTGAACTTCAAGTCCACGATCTGTTATTGCAGAAATTGACAACAAATTTCTTTTGAGTGTACGTACATAGAGAACATCGGATAACTTTTTCTCAACACCTGGAGAAGTGATAAACGAGATGGTTCCAATTCCTTCGACTCGACACTTGGAGTCATTTCCCACCACTACATTGATGGATTCCCGTAGAGGCACTAGGGAACTATACCAATCCTTTTTACTGGTCATATGGCAAGAAGCTCCACTATCAAAAATCCATGGTTCATCAACACGAGCTTGAGCAGATGAACATACCTCTTCAATAGCTACCCAAAGTTCCAACTCTGTGTTGTTTGCAGACTCTTTGTTCTTCCATGATGATTTTACAGTCCCATTCCGTTCATCAGCTTGCTTCTTCCTGCAATCCTTGATGGCATGGCCTTTCTTTTCACAATAGAAGCAACTTCCTGTGAACTTTTTCTTCTTTGGCTTCTTCTTTGATACATCAGAAGAGCCTTTACCTTTTGCATTTGCTGAAAATGCAGCATCACTTGTGCTTTGCCGATTCCTCAACCGCATCTCTTCTTCTAAAAGCATAGCACAAAACTCTTCAAATGTGAGGGGAGTTGGTCTTACCTGAGTGTTAAGGGCTGTTACTAATCCATCATACTTTGCCGGAAGAACACGTACACATCTTCGAGCCAGCTCTTCTGGTGTTATAACAACACCAACTGCAGCCAATTGGTCTTGAAGATGTTTTATCCGTTTGATAAAATCTTCAGCCTTTTCAGAATCAGAATGCTTTTCATTTGCCAACTGATTTTCTAAATTCTATATCCTAGTGTGGTTCTTGGTCTCATATTGTCAAGCCAATATGCCCCAAGCCTCATGTGCTTTAGTAGTATGTTGAACTAAAGTAAGCACAGAATCACTTACACTAGTGACAATTGCACATAATGCATCAACATTCCGCCTCTTCCAAGCTCGTAGAAGATCTGGATCTGGCTGAATCATCAATCTTGAATTAGCTGGATCTTCAACTGGTATAGGCTCTGGATCCAGTCCCATCGGTCCCATGATAGTGTCAAGTAATTCATAGGAGTCCGAAATTGTAGAAATTTTGAACTTCTAGAGTGTATAGTTGGATCCATCCAGCTTCCCTTCAGTGAATGCAGGTGGACGAATTCGAATAGGTGCAGCATTAACATTAGCTGAAGCACCAACACCAGTGTTCGACGATGAAGCCATCATGTAATCACTTGAATAATCTACTGATATTCTAGTATGCTAGTAGGCTAAAATAGTGATACTTCTCAAGCTATTCGAACCTTACGGCTCTGATACCATGTAAGACAAAAGTTACGCAATATAACACAGGAGCAATAGCAGAAAAGATAACAGATATAGGAGAATCTCATTAATTTTCTACTAGCACCAAGTACAAAGATGATGGCATTTTCCACCTGTGCGCTCTCAAGGTAGAGCTTAAATGGTGATCTAGACAACTCTAGAATGGGAGATACAAGGTAGAGGTATGCTGGCTCAACTCAGTGTCTCAGGTAGTGCAGAAGTCATGTATATATAGGATCATGGGTGGCCTGCCATGGACGAGTATACATGGGCGATACACCATGGGCGGCCACTGCCCGCGTAATTGCCATACATGGCTTAGACTGGTTGAACTGACCTAACAAATATAAATGATTTCTGACTTCGACAGGGAATATTCCATGGAATATTCCCTTTACCATCGCGCCGAGGGGCAGCGCCAGGGGGCCCACTGGCCCCCTTGGACCCCCCAGCCGGGGCTGCTCACCGCTGCCCCGGATCCCACAATTGGGGACCCTGGTAACTCCCTTTCCTTATAATACCTTACATGGTCCAATATGACCTTCATCCAACATGCAAGTTGGGATTCCCATCAATTGGGTAATGCACGCTTGGCTTCTCCTCATAAAGGGGGCCTTACAAAATGTGCATACAATCATGAGGGGTAGACATTGATCATATACTAATAAAACATAGATAAAAAGGTTACAAAAGGCATACTTTAAATTTATAGGTTTCTTATATCTATAATAAAATATTTATAATTTTTTCTTTTGCAAGATAAAGAAAAACGTTGACGACAAGGTGGATTTAAAATTATCTCAACACTTGTTGACGTCGTTTTAAGATAATTCATGTTTTTTTCTAATGTGAGTTTCTTTGTTTCATGAAATATTCTTTTTCTTTACAAATAAAATTACAATCATAAAAAGTTAATGTAGATATCTCCTCATGAAGAGGAAGATTGGTTGTGTATTTTCTTTGTTGTTGAATTATATTTCCCTATCACTACTTCATTGTTATTGGAATATAATATCATGCATTTAGCTCATGTAATATTATATATATATATATATATATATATATATATAGAGAGAGAGAGAGAGAGAGATGAATTTTGTTCTAGGAATAATCTCCTTTTGATTATATTGATTTTAAGAACAACCATAAATTGTATTATGGAAATTGGAATCCCCATAAATATAAAATCATGCATTTAAATCATGTCATATATTTTCTTATGTATCATCAATTTTGATTCATTTTAATTCATTTTAATTTTTTAATATTGAGAGGAATAATAATGGCTTAATTAAAAATATCTCTAATTACTTTGTAATTATGAAGTAATATAGAATGTAAAATAGTTTAATTGGTTTTCATATAAATATAATCACCTTTGTCTTTTTTTGGTAGAACAAAATACTGGTTTGCATATAAATTACACATAACGCTGGCATTGATGTCTTACATGATCTTCACATATATATGAATCTTCATCAAGAAAGCAAATATTTCCTTCATTCGCAAGAGATGAAATAGGGATATTAATACTGGAAATGAATGGCATTTTCATTTTTTCTCAAGACAATTGATAAGGAAAGGGGTGATCTATTACTTAAATCTTTGTAAAACCATATATATTTTGTCAAAGAGAGAATTGGGCATTATGCTCAAAGAACACTCGCACTATGTTTTCCAAAACACCATGAAAGGTTTCATGTTATAGAAGGTCACGGTGCATGCCAAAAAGTTGATAGCCACATCATACATAAGTTTGTGCATCATAAAAACTTGGACACAATTTGGAACCTTTTTCCAGATTTGGATGGAAATAATACCATTATTTTTTGTATACATTGTATCATGTAATTTGGAATATGAAAGGCACTTACATAGTTCTACCAAAGTTGTGGAGGCAATCATCAGAGGAGTTGGAAAACATTTTTTCCAAAACAATGGTTCCTTGGCTTTATGGAGGGATTTGCATAAAGAATATGCATTGTTATACATGCAATACAATTGTAGATTCACCTTGTGATAGAGAAACTTTTTTGTATTTGAACAATATATTAAGAAACACTATCAATGATTTTAAAATATTTGAAGATCATGTATTCAATTTTATTGGTGTTTCTAAACACCACATATTTTGGGAATTGTTCAACCAAGTGAAAAGTTATTGCTAGATTAAATTGGATATATTTGAGTTACTATTGAATTCGATTGTTTTTCAAATCTCTAAATTACTATGATAGATTTATTATAAATTTTATGGGAACAATCTATTCATGTTTTTAAACACCATATTGATGTTTTTATATCATTGACGCAAGTGAACAATTATTAGTATTTCAAATATCAGATAATTAAGTTTTTAGTAAATTAGATTACTTTTCTAACCTCTAAATTCATGTGGTTGTTTTTTATACAATGAAATTTAGATCAACTTAGTAGTGTTTTTAAAAATCGTAATACAAACAAATAAATACATATTATAGAGAAAATTGCATATATTTGATTTTTATATTAAATTGTATTTTTTTCAAGCTCTAAATTCAAATTAAGATAGATTTGTTATACAATTAAATTTAAATCAATTTATTGGTTTTTTAAACACCATATTTTGGGATGGTTCAACATTGATTGAATGAGTATTTATTGATAGATCAAATCACGAATAATTGAGCTATTATTGGATTGGATCTTTTTTCTCAAATCTCAAATAATGATAGATTTTCTATTATATTTGATAGACTTAAGATTGAGATAATCAAATTTACATTACTTATCAAATTTGAAATGTATGTGAATATCACCAATTTATAATATGTAATAAAACAATTCAACTTTTAATAGAAAGGTAATGTAACTTATGAAGTAATTAAAGTTTAAACTCTAAAATTCAATTTAAAGCATGATGGAAATTAATATCTCAATGGAAAACTAATACATTTTAGGAAGAAATAACAGAGTTCAAATTTTTAAAAATTAAAGTTTGGACTCTTTTCTTTGTATATTCATATTCTCCATGGTGTTTTTTAAATAAGCTCATCAACTCATATTATTTTTTTTCTATTCAAAACTTTAATTATTGTATAAAAAAGAAGATATATTCATGACCTGATCTTTGTAAGAAAAATAGAAGATAGAAATTATAAGTTAATACCATCACTTTCATTATAAATGGGACATGATCTTACAAAGGCCTATTCATGAATAGTTATACAGTAATGAAATGTATAACTATTCATGAATAGTTATACAGTATAACTATTCATGAATAGTTATACACTTTCATTATAAATGGGACATGATCTTACAAAGGCCTATTCATGAATAGTAAGTTAATACCTTACTTTCATGTACCAAGGAGACTTCAGTTAGCTTTAGAGATTTGTATCACATGTTGCTGCCTCTTTTTACACGTCAAAAGTCTAGTGTTGGTCCAAATGAGGTACTTTCTCAACCTTTACAAGTTCCACATGATGATGCAAATCATTCCATTTCTTATGGAGATTTACATGATGCACTTGTTGATGAGAGGGCTTGATGGAACACTTAACAAGTATAAGGCTAGCTTTTTTGCAAAAGGTTATGCTCAAGGAAGAGGCATTGATGAGACCTTTGCTCCCACATGCTGAATGACTATTGTTTGTAGCATATGTGCAGTTGAAGCTCATCATGTTTGGAATGTACATTAGCTGGACATTCAAAATAGTCATATGAGTTTACAAAATGGTGTGTGTGAAGTCTTGGGAATAACCATAAGACTAAGGTTCATTCCAAGGAATGAACTTGGTTTCCTTGATAACTCCTCCATCTTCAAGCATGGTGAAAGCTTGTTGTTCTAACAATTTCTTATCTTGTATAAAGTGGTAATTGTATCCTAAGCATCCTTTTCTATTTTTTAGGAGTGAATATGAGGGATAATGGTATATTTGATAGAAAAATTTATGAATGCATACATTATGCATGTCATCCTAAAGATGTTGCTCTATAGTAGGTGTAGTAAGAATTGCATCATGAATAGGAATTTCAAGATCATCACCTTTAATACCATCTGCCTCACCTTCAATAATTGTGTTTATGGATGTAGAAGGATGCTCTTCAACACCTTGCACAATATTGCATAGCCCTTTCACTACCAATACAAGCACATGATATATGCCCACAATGGGTGATTATTACCATCCAGCCTATCCTCAACACACAACATAAGAAATACATCATTGCTTTCATCCATGGCGATCGACTGAATACCGTAATGCAAAAAAATTGATTGTATCTCAAAAAGCTGAGGAGAGCCACCCAACCAAGCTCTACTAAACATTTAGTAGACTTTGAGCTACTTGTACTGACAAACTCAATCTTCTAAATATGTTTGGAATAAAAGGATAAAATTGCATGCACAATGGCTACGATATTGCATTCGGAGGCTGAAAGGAGCTCATATCAGAATTAAGATCCCATAAAATGAAGATTTTTTTAATTCCCAATCCCCCTAATTATGCTGACCAATTTACATGCAATTTTGAGATTGCGATTGGATGGGTGTTGAGGATGTCCTAGATGAAGCAATAATGTGCTTTGATACCAATTGTTGGAGTTTGAGGTCTGCAAAAGCAGACGGATGGGACAAATCCTCCAACTTGGTACAAAAAGTATAGAGCCCATCATTAATACCATACTTCTTGGCTTTGCTACCACTCCAAAGACCATTACATAAGCAATTGAGGGTAGGAGTGCTTGATATTCTAGCAAAAGACCAAAGACAGAGGCACATGATTGCAAGAAAAGGATAAGTTAGTCAATGATAGTATTTTTCCATCATGTATAAACTCTCCATATTTAAGAATCAGATACTTTTGGGCTGTTGAAACCCCTCTTTTTACACTTGTGCTCTTTGATACCTCGCTAGCAGTTTTGCGAGAGATAGAGCCAATCTATCCACATATATTCTTGCGATGAATTCAATTGTACGCCTAAAGAACTTAGAACTTGGGTTAGAGACCTTTTCAGCATCCGTCCAAGCAAACCAAAAAGTGCAGTACAAAGAAGCTGCTCTTTGTGATAATGTCCTGCTCTTTGTTGTAATGCTCAATATATGTATTTGGGCATACCCTGCTCTCTAATGTGATGTCCCTTTGGACCTTCTTGTGTGGGATCCTACCATTTGTACAATTTGTACAATTGTACCCTCCGTGAGTTATAAACACTTCTTTCTTCTTTGTTAAGAAAAAATCAAGTATAACTTTTTGTGAGGAAAGGAAAAAACGAAAACCCAAGGCTCAATTCACATTGAGTGGCACCCTTGGGGATTTCGAGATGAGCTCTAATTAGAACAAGACACGTAGACGAACTCCCAACATTTGCTTTCACAAAGGGTGAAATCCCAGCACTATTGGAATACCATGCCACGAAACAATTGGATGTTCTTTGTTCAGACCCCCCGTCCCTCCCTCTCAAGAGCTGTTTTTTACCACATCAGATTTGCAAGAAGTTATTCAAATAAACTTCTGCATCTCTTTGTGAAAAGATCATGCGGAAGGCCTAGTGGAAGAATCCGATGGAGCCTCGAGGCCCCAGTTTCAAGCGAGCCTAGTGGAAGAATCCCTTGGTTCTGGAGCCCCAGTTTCAAGCGAGCCTAAAAGGTGCTGACAATAAGTGTCAAGTTTTAAAGCCCCCTTCGTTTGGATATGCGATATATGAGCTGTCCGAGTTGCATGTTTCAAGGTGGAATTCGTCAACAAAAGAGAAACCACACGTAGCCTGTGTGTTTTAAGCCGTCCGTGTGGACCCAATCCTTCGTCTGCAAATCGATAAATGCTTGAGCGAGACGGCAACACTTCCAACCCATATCCAATGTCCATATGTGAAGTTTGTGGTTTCATGGAATAAGCCTGATAGGGGAAGCAGCGTAACTCCCAGGCCAGAGCCAGACTTTGCGTTGTATGCTGAGGTTGGAAAGGGAGGCATTGGCAGTGTCGATGTATGCCCTGGCACTTCGCTGACTGAGCTCAGGAGTGTATGTTCACTTTGCTCACACTCCGAGTCTCCGCTCGCTACTACTGCTTCATCGTACACGTTACGAAGACTTTGTGTTGGACGATCTGCAACGGTTCCACTACGAATTTCAACAACAATCGATGTGGTTGATGGAGAGAAGTAGGAGCAAGAGGCAAGATCGAGACAGAAGGGAAGATGGTTGGAGCGGTCAGCGTCGTCGAGCATGGCGGAAGGTGATTGCATCTGTATAGGTGGCGGTGAGCGTCGTCGAGCTTGGCGGAAGGTGGTTGCATCTGTGGGCAGAGGGTCGTTGCAAGAGCCAAAACTCAGTGAGCACTCCGTCAGTAACAACCTCAACATTGATTGAGCATCCATCAGCAGCAAGCTCTTTGCTCCTTCATCTGATACCTCTGGCAACAATCTCCGTCGGAAGTTCCGTAGCTTTGAACACAGAGAAAGATTTTTGAGAACCTTGGACCTCAACTTAGACTCACCAACAGATGTCGATGGTCGTCAAGCTTCGTCGGCGCAACCCAAGAGTTCCAAGGCTGGCAGCGTTTTATAGTTGAAGTACCGCAGCCATTTATCCTTTCAGGGCCGCTCTGGTGGTGACCCTGGTGTCGTAGAGAATCGTGCGCGGTGTCATCTGAGGTGTCTTCAAGAACTTCCGGCATCGTCAGTCTTTCCCGACAATCTGCAGCTCCGGCCTATCGCGATACCCATGTCTATCGCGACACTCCGAGTGTCCGTGTCCTGTCTATCGCGACACTCCAGGTGTCCGCCTATCGCGACACTCTGAGGGACGTTCCACGTGTTCGTCTATCGTGACACCTCAGGCGTCCCTCTCTCGTGACACTCCAGAGTCCGGGTGTCCGGTTATCGCGTCACCGGCCTTTCGCTTTTTTCGATGTATCTATCGCGACGCGCCATCTGAGTCTCTCCGGGCGGTGTTTCGTCGGCTCTGTGGTCTCGCGAGGAAGGCCGGCGCTCGAGGAAGCTTTTTTTAGTTTGCCATTAAGAAAGTGTGTGCTCCGCTGTTTGGCCGCCGTCGCTGTAGTAGAGGCCTCTTCTTTTACAAAAAAACAAAGTTTTTTTTTTAAGTCTTTTGTGCGAAGTGTTCAGTCCATTCAGAGATAATAAAGTTCTAAAAAGTGGAGGCGTGAGTTGTGGGTGCCTGGGCAGACTCCAGACTCTAGACTCCATTTGAATAAAGTGACTAGAATTGACCAAGTGATCTTCTGGGCACGTGAAAAGCTTGTGAAACTCCTCATTTGAATTAGGCGCCGTTGCTTGGATCTCGTTTCTGAAGAATTAAAACTTTATTTACTAGAATGTGGCCCGTTGGAAGTTGGACTTCGATGGCTTTAAAATCTAAATCGTGATCTTGGCAGCGCACGGTTGAAGTGGTAGCTTTTTACTGTAATTTTGAAAAAAATAAATAAAAAGAAAAGAAAATAAAAGGGTTAAGCAGATTATGGAGAAGAAAGAAATGGACTTTGTGGCTCCCCCTCAGTCCGTGTCCCCCCTTGAGATGGAGTCTGTCCCAGTGGACGTCGCGCCCCCAGAGGTCTATTTATGCAAGGAGTCTGTGGCGGCAAAGCAGGAAGAACTGAAGAAAACTTGCCTGATCGGTCAAATGTTTGGCCCCAGGCCCCCTCTTGAAAGTGTGAGAACTTGGCTTCGCAAGGAGTGGTTCCCACGCGGCTTAATTGTGTCCAAATGTCAATTCCTGCCGGCGAATCACCTGCTTCTTGTATTTGAGAACGAAGAGATGGCTTTCCAAGCCCTGCAAGCCGGCTCCTGGCAAGTGGGCCGGTCCACCCTTTGCCTTTTTAAGTGGACCCCAGACTTTGTCCCGAACAGATCAAAGCCTCTTCGTTACCCGCTTTGGGTGGAGCTTCCCAATCTGCCTTTCTTCATGTATGGATTTCTCCGTGAAATCGTCTCTCCGATCGGTCGCCCGATGGCCGCAAGACAGGATGTTGGGGGGTTAATCTACGATGGAGCTCAATATTCTTTCAATGCGAGATGGCATCCTCAGATCTGCGTTGAAACAGACCTGAACCAGGTCCTTCCCTCGAAGATCTCCATAAACTGTGGAGATGGTAAGACCTGGACACAAGAGGTTACTTACAAGAATTTGCCAAACGCATGCTTCCGGTGCGGGCTTCAAGGTCACAGGATCAAAGACTGCCCCCTGAAGAAAAGTACCAATAAAAACAAGCTTAAACCAGATGGGACCCTAGACCCTCTCCCCCAAGACAACACTCGGGGTCATCCCCCTCCAATGGAGGAAGAAGAGGGAACTCGCGTTGCTGAGACGGATTCAGAAGGTTTCACTGAAGTGAGACGCAAGAGGAAAGTTAGCCCTCGAAGATCAAAAACAAGGAATTCTTCGACAGCTGCCCCCTCGAATAACATATACTGTAACCTAGAAAAAGAGATTAATGAGCTCGACTTCCCAGGGGACAACCTCTTTGAAGAAGACCCCACTGATAATACCCTTGGGTGCTCTACCAGCAAAGAAGATAACCAAGAAGGTTACACCACGAGTAAAGAGGAAGGCTTCACTACCAGCAATGAAGACAACCCAGACAGCGAAAGCTCCGCTCTTGGCCCTACCCTCCCGGTATGCTTTCCAAGACTACCGCAACAAAAGTCCAAGCTTAAAGGTAAACAACCTTCCGGCATGCCTTGGAAGAGCCCCCTCAAGAGTAGGATCCTAAGTCAAGAAGTAGGGAAGAAAAAAGAAGACCACAAGAAGAAAAAAGATCGGGTCCCTCCCCTCAAAGAGGGCAACCATCATTAATGAAACTCACATCTCTAAACGTTAGGGGTCTGTCTGACCCGTCAAGAGCTTCGATTCTTGGCCAGTGGTTCAAAGACATGTGCTTCGCCCCTGACTTTATTTTCTTACAAGAGATTAAAATCGACGGAGAGGATCGACAAAGACGGCTTAAATGCATTTCTCCGAACCACCTTTGGTTCTCCACTTCTCACCCTAGAGGGACGGGGGGTGCTTCTATCGGTATCAGTCACGCCTTGTCTAGCAATGTGACCTCGACTTTTGAAGGTCGGAATCATCGTTGGATTGCTGCCTCTTTCGGGTCTCCTTTCCAGTTCACTGTGGTCTCAATTTATGCCCCTAATGGCGAAGCAGATAGAAAGGATACTTGGGCTTCCCTTGACTCCCTTTCACACAATGTTTTGATTTGTGGGGACTTCAACATGGTTGAGTTTCCTGAGGACCGATGGAATAACAAAGGAAAAATTATTGACGGTCAAGAGAAAGAGATATGGGATAAAATCAAGCTCCATCTCGACCTGGTCAAAGTGAAAGACAGGCAGGGGTTCTCCTGGTCTAATCTCCAGTCGGGGGACTCTTTGAGGAAAGCAAGGCTTGATAGATGCTACATCGATCAGAACACCATCCTTCAGTGGGGTATTCCTTTGATTTCTCAACACATGGACCTCACTATCTCAGACCACTATCCGATTACTCTGTCCTTCAAACCGATTCCCATGCTCCAGAAAGCTCCTTGGTTTCATGCTTGTCAGACATCCTTTTCCCTCCCCTCTGTCCACCAGGAAATTTCTGAGGTGTGGACAGAAGCCTTTGCTTACTGTAATGAACCGGCTAAGTGTTGGAGAAACGCAGTAGAAAGGACTCGTAAAATTCTAATCATGACTCAAAAGGCTATAAGAGGAATTCGAAAAAAAAGAAGAGAAACGGTGTACCGGAGGCTCTCACGGCTTGAAGAAGAGGTGAACAAAGGTAAGTTACATTGCCAACAGGGTCTTTTGAAAATCAGGGGAAGGCTAAGATTAGAGGAGGAGGTCCAAAGGAAAAATCTTCAAATTTTCTTCAAAGATTGGTGGGCAGGGAAGGCCGACAAACCAACGAAAGAGATGTGTAACATCCTCAAAAGGAAACAAGCTAGGGAATCCATCCCCCTAATGGTCGATAACAATGGAACTGAATGTTGCACGGAAGTGGAGAATAGAACTATCATCGTCGAACATTTTACCAATCTTCTCGGGGTCTCGACTCCTCTTTCCCCCCACAGGCGCGACTCCATGGCAACCATCTCAAGGGTTGCTCAAACCAGAATCCCACAGAACTTGATTGCTCTACTGGATGCTAACATCTCCGAGAATGAAATTATCGAGGTTATTGATGCCCTTCCCAATGGGAAAAGTCCGGGTCCAGATGGCCTTACCAATGAGTTTTTCAAGTCCTTCAAACTTCAGGTGGCCACCCCACTGCGCCTCGTGTGGCAAGAGGCTCTCTCCTTCGGTGCCCTCCCTGAGTGCCTGAATAATGGCGTCATCAAGTTAATCCACAAACGGGGAGATAAGAACAAAATTGAAAACTGGCGTCCGATTACCATGCTCCAAACTGGATACAAGATAATTGCAAAAGTTATTGCCAACAGAATCTCCTGTCATTTAAAGTCATGGCTGTGCGAGGACCAGAAAGGTTTTATCAAAGGTAGATCTATACTTGAAGCAATTATTGATATTTGGGAAGGCCTTGCTTTTGCTGAGGAGTCTGCTCAAGATCTAGTTTTCATTAAGATCGACTTCGACAAAGCGTATGACAGATTGGAATGGGACTTTATTCTTCAATCATTGAAAGACCTTGGATGCAGCCAAAAGTTCACGAAGATGGTTTCCACTCTTCTTGGAAATGCTTCAACTAGAATAAACATCAACGGTAAGCTCTCTGAGCCCATTCGTTTAAAAAGATCAATTAGGCAAGGCTGCCCTCTGGCTCCTTTACTATTCGCTATCGCCTCGAATGGACTCAGCTGCCTATTAAAGCATCACATGGACGCTGGCAATCTCAAGGGTCTTTCCTTACCTCTAAATCACGGCCAAATGGTTGTGAGACTTTTTGCTGATGACATGAATGCCTTTGTGCATAACGATATAAACAGCATTGAGGTGTTTTGGTGGTGCCTCCACACCTTTTGTGTGGCATCAGGCTCAAAAATCAACCATGCTAAAACTGCTTTTAGAGCAATCAACAGGCCTACTCCCCAATTGTTGGTGGATCGGGGGTGTCAAGTCATCCCTAGCGGTCAAGTCTTCCGTCTCCTTGGCATTCCGATGGGTTTCGACATCTCAATGGACCAACGATGGAACTGGGTGCTATCCAAGCTGGATAGCAAGCTGAATCAGTGGAAAGGTATGCAAGTCAACCTGGCAGGACGTGCTATGGTCATTAACACTCTTATGTTGTCTACAATTATTTACTTTATCTCGTGTTGGAGACCTAAGGAGAAAGACTTGGCCAAAGTAGAAAGAATCTGCAGGAACTTCCTTTGGACTGGGGACCCCAACAGAAGGGGGGTTCCCAAAATCAAATGGGAAACTTGCATTAGCCCTAAAGACTCAGGGGGCTTGGGTATTTTGGATATTGCTGGGTTGGCTGACAAGCTGGCGGCTAAATGGCTTATCAAGGCCTGGAGCAATAGGGAGTCCTCTTGGGCTAAATTGATCTTCAGAAACACAGAAGACCTTACCTTTGTTGGCCTCCCTGGTTGGAAGGACATAGGGATTCTCACGCTTTTGTTCTCCCCCCACCTGGTTTGCCCTAAAGGCTCTAGCCTCGTGTGTTCCTTATGGAAGAATTGGAACAAGGCCAAACAGTTCATCAGAATCAGTGATGATTGGAAGTGGGCGGCTGGCATAAGACAAAATGACTCTATTTGGTTCCCGATCAGTGGCATTCGGGGAGTGGAGTCTTGGAACCTCCAAACTGCAAGGCGGTTATGGAACAAGGGGTTCAAACAGTGGAAACAGCTCTGGAAACAAGAGACCAGCCAGTGGATTAGGTTCGAAGATTTGGATCCGAGACTTAGCGTTACCTTTGAGGAATGGACTCTTCTTCAAAGCAGGTGTTTAGCCTCGGACCGCTCAACTACCCGCCTTCTCTGCGGTCAGGATCTTCCTTGCTCGGAGGGCCTCAAATGGAGCAATGGTAAGAAGCTTTCCAGAATCCCGAACTTCAAAGGGGATTTGGATGTTCACCACACCCTTAACAAGAGATGGTGCCTTGCTTGGACCAAACTTCGGTGGGAGCTAAAATTCATGTCTCTTTGGCACCCCCTAATTGAGGTCAAAAAGTCCGTTCTCATGTGGCAGGTCTTGCATAAAGGAATCTGGACCAATGCAAGGGCTAACAAAATCTGTGGTGTGCCGCCATGGTGCAAGCGTTGCCATCGGTGCATCGAAGATTTAGCTCACCTGTTCTTTGACTGCCCCAAGTCCCGTGTTATCTGGCATCACGTGTCCCGGGTTTTGAGACTCACGAGTCAAATCAACTGGCAACAAGTGATGTTGGGTGAGGCGATCGGATGCTCATCGAGGCTGTGGAATGCCATCAGAGGTGAGGCTCTCTGGAAGATTTGGAGAGAACGCTGTGCCGTCAATTTTGGCCAAACTCCTAAGGAATGGTCGATCGAGAAATCATTGTTTCTCCTTGGTAAAAGAATCTCCCGAGTCAAGAGATCGCCACCGTTTAGACATCACTGTATTTATCTCCTCGAAAACAACAAGTTGAAACCCAAATGGGTCCCACATGAGGGTGATGGTAATGTTATCCGCCTCATTTGTAATGCCCTGTAGCTTGCCATACTTCTCCCCTGCGTTGTGGGATTTGGGGGGTCCCATGGGCACTAGTCCCATTCACTTGTAACTTTTTCTCTTTATTATAATTAAAGTCCGGGAGATTAGGCTAAGGCCGAACTTCCTTTATTTAAAAAAAAAAGTTCCGAATAACGCAGAACAATCTACTGTTCAATGTTCCTCCCGACGCGACTGAGCGGGAGGCGAGAGGAATGGCTCGACATCCATGATGCGTGGTTGTTTGAAATGCAGGCGAAAGTAGTCAAGTACCTCGCTCTCTACGCGGCGAGCTCGCAGAGACTCGCCCGCGTCCTCCTCCTGAGACTCACGGCGCGCACTTGGGCGACTCTAGTGCTTCTCGGAGGGTTGGTCAGCCAGCTCTCCTCTTGGGATTTCTATGTCATCAGCGCCTTCTTATTGTTGCTGTCACCCTTTTTCATCGACGACGTGGTCGCCAAAATGATATCTTTCTACATGAGAGTTCAAATTACCGAATCAGCCCGACGACAGAGTCGTGTGAGGCTTGTAGGAAGTATTCTGGGTGCACTCCTTGCTTTCATGTGCCTGGCCAGCACCTGCATCCGTTTGCGCTACATATCCTCCGATCCATTTTATTCTCACAAGGACAACAACGGCAGCGAGAATCTACCTCCATTTCCTTTACCCTTTTACATCCTGATCCTCCTCATCTCAACGATCGCTGTCGTATCATTTATAATTCATCTAACAGCTCTTCGATATATCCATATATTTAACAGCAGTGGCTGTGATAACAACCTAGCTACGTTTTACAACAGTATCTGGAAGACCGCCATGGATGACAGTATAGCCCAAGCAAATGATTTGCAGCTCTTAGAATTTGGTTTTGAAAAAATTGCGGGAGAGCTGAAGCGAAACATCAGACCTCAGCTTGTTCGCGCACTTAACAGCAGGATGTTAAGGTTTATGTATGTCGAGGATGGACCAACTTTGGCTTGTGCGCATATGAGGAGTGATGATCCATGGAAGGTCACGACGGCAGTATTTTTACCAGGGTTTTGGACCGAAGAACGGAAAATCGAGAGGAAACTACATCTATTCTGGAGGTTGCGCGAGCGGATGTACGGGGTAGGGAGGGATGCAAGAGGGGCCCTGAACAGTGTGACTACCTTGGCAAGGCATTGGTCACAAAGACATGCGCACGACCGTGAACATCCCTTCCTGCTTAGAAATCCGTTAGACCAAGGCAATGTGGTGGATATCGTCGTCGATCTTGTGCTGATGCCAGCTCAGCCCACCCTGACCTTTCACCTAAGAGCTCTCGAGGCATGCTGTCGTGACCCTCGAGTACGGGACTATTTCTACCAGCAAAGTGCTCGGCTTTTCGGTGAACAAAATATTAGCAAGGAAAATATTAGTAGACGAATCCAAAGTCGTATTCGGGGTCTGCGTGAGGAGGGGCATGAAGAAGTTCCCTTAACTAAGCTTTGTTTGAATCTTGCTGATATCCTCCAGTCACAAAACCGAGACACGATCGTGCAATATTATTCTGCCGGAGCGCTGCGGTTATTGCTCACAGATGACCATAACCGCCTCGAGGACGAATTCAACAGCTGGTTGAGTCGAATCATTCAGGATAGAATCACTCTGCACAGCGGCATCGACTACGTTTACATGGATGAGATAGCGGTTGCGGAAAAAGTACGCAGTTGCTTTCGTCTTGAGCCTTTACATTGGGCTGCCGTCTCGGTTAGAGACCCGGATAAAGAGGGCGTCTCTTACATCGACTCGTCGGAGATCTCCAGCTTCGTGGACCGTGTAAGACGCAGCACATCCCTCAATGCCATCCCTGAATGTGGATGAGACACTACCCTAATCATTTTTACTTGATCATTCTCTAAGTCCCAAATTGCGCCACAAGTATGTCCTTTCTCTTCTCATGCTTGCCTTGAATCTGTTGCAAGCAGTTCTGAGTGGCGATCTGTATTTCAATACAGAATGGTATTTATGATTGTTTCTTTTCACATCGAAAATATATATATATATATATATATATATATATATATATATATCAATACAGAACGTGCGCAAATCTGATGGGAAGCAAGAAATAAGTAGATGATGGGTTAATGGGCATGACATGGAACCATTAAGTCAGATGCTTGCCGATGTGCGTGTGTATGTAGGAAATTAAACATGAAGCCACGCACACAAAACGATTTACAAATGAAGACACTTCAAGAGAAGCTAGACCTATGTATAAGAAAATGAGATGAAAATAACGGATATTCTTTTTCATTTTAGAGTATACTTACTTGTGGTTGCGTAAGTCGAATTCCAAGATTTATTGCAACATCGTAGTTAAAAACAACTTTGATAGCCTACAGAAATAGTGGTTGCAAAATCTCTATATATTAGTTTGGTATAAGAGTGGTCGAATGAAAAATTTCTATATCTATTAGGTAGGAGAATATGTAATTGTAAAAAATTTCACCTTTCATAGGATCTTTGTCTTGGAAAACAAGATTAAAAGGAAGTGGATCATCATGAAGGCAATGAAAAAATCATTAAACTTCTCAGTAACTCTCTTTAAAACATTGACCTCCCATCGAATCCTAGATATCCTATTGGTTTTGGTGTGGCATAGCATTCCGATTATTATTCCCCTGCTTTGTGGGATAAAGAAGATCCGAGGGCACTAAGCCCATTTCATTGTATAACTGCTCTTTTATTTTTATTTTTTTTAAATGGAGGTTCGGCCGAGGCCTACTCCCCCTGACTTTAATTTGAAAGAGAAACAACTGTACAATGAAGGGCATAGTACCCATGGGACCCCCCTTATCCCACAAGAACAGGGGCAGACAAGGTGGACGGCCCGGAGGCCCATACATCGAGGTGGACGGCCCGAAGGCCCAACTGGTTAACGCCCGAAGGCCGGATTTCGCGCCCGAAGGCGGATTACACTGTCCCGCAGCGCAGGGGGGTTGAACCCTCGCCCCCGCCTCAAGAGGCGAGGGACCCAACCAATCGACCTGGCATCTTGGGACCTGCTTGGCTGAACCTCCTTAAAAACATAAAAAAAAGCTGGGATCGCTCTATCAGCGGAACATCCCTCTTGGCCTGTGAGTTTCTTGCTAGATTTATGATCATTAATTAAGAGGCAGACATGCTCTTTCGCAGACATGTTCACTACCGCTGAACAACCAAACTCATGCTCTTCCGCAATTTATCTTTTGGTTCCTTTTCACTCCCATATGAATCCAAAATCCCACAAAAGCTGTTTTACAGCTTCATATGATGCATCATTTCGTTTCATTTTCTATTTTCATACCAACAATAAATTGTCTGGATGAATGTATAACTACTGTCGATAATTGTAGCGCTCATGTATTTCATATGTTGCTGTTCGAGAAGGCTCTGGGTACTCGTAACTACTCATTGTGCACATAAATTATTCATCAAATATTTGTAACAACGCCCTATCTGAAAACTTCGAAGTTTCGAAACATATTTTATTATAGCTAGAAACATCATAAAATTAGCTACAAACATCATATTTTTTTATTTAGCTAGAAACGTCATATTTTACTATAGCTAGAGACTCATCCAAATACTTCACTCCTCTCAAAACTTTTAAATCAATGATTCAATTGTATAAAAATTTTCCGTAAGAGAATGATTATTTCAACGTTTTTTCTTGAAAGAGCCTCAATACTTGTGAAACATATAGATTACAAATATTAGACACGGAGGTCCTATTTAATGTTCAAGCTAAACTTTTCTCAATGGTGAGTATACATCTATCAAACGGTTGCAGATTCAATAGAGAAAACAAAGAGGATAAGGAAAACGACAAGTAGAAACAAGAATGCAACTAATACTTCTTGTTTAGGACAGACAGTATATATTTATATTTATTGATTTATTTATTTATGGAATTATTAATTTTTATTTATTTTCTTTCATTTAATTTCTTTTCTTATATATTTCTATTTGTATTTTAATTTGTTTCTTTCTTAATTTACTAATATTATTATTATTTAACTATTTATTATTATTATTATTTTTTATTTTATTTTTATTATTATTTTATTTTTTGTTTGTGTGTGTGTGTGTGTGTTTGTGTTCATGTGAGTGTGTGTGCATCTCTTTTTGTATTGGTTTTCTTTCTTATTTGTATTTTTCATGTCTTATATTGGCCTTAAGTCTCTTGCTTTTGTTTGTTATTTTTTCCAATGTGTATGTGTTTGTGTTCTCTATCCTGAGTTCGTAAGTTTGGATAACTCTGAACTTATGAAGGTATATATAATACAATACTAACTATAAAAATGGGTCTCATACTTGTCGCATCTATTAGCATTCTCGCTACGTTCTAAGTTGTGTTAAATCCAGAGTTTGAAAACTTTACTTTGTTTTATTCATAAACCAATCCATCAAGATCCTTTCATATTTGCTAAGCAAGGGAAATACATGGAGTACCTATGTATATTGTTCTTTGGTATACTTGGTGGCATCCCTATAGAGATAGGGCCATCATAACCCTTTATGAAGGATTTGGTGTGCGAAGTCCCGTCCCTTGACATGTCCTTCACTGTGGGCAACTTCCAGCAAGAGACTTACTTCTTGTGGATGAATAACATAGAATACCATTCGGGCAATATTTATATAAGCTTTCCTTTATGAGTGAAAAATACTTGGCATCTTTCTTTTCCAATGGAGATGTGCTCAGAGGAAATTCACCTAAAGTGAGGAATTTCTCTATTTCATTATACCAATCAATTTTAGGAGCCCTAAGAAAAAGATTTTTATGTATAAGGTATTCATTAATACCTATTGGCTTCTCATCCTTGGCTATCCTTGACACTTGGTTTGTCCTAGAATGTTCCCTAATTGGTTCGATATGAATTTCAAAATTGTATTCTTGAAAATATTAGTAACCACTCACATGCCCATCTTACTAATATTGGCTTGTTGATTAAGTACTTTAATGGTTGATCATCTAAGAGGATAATAAAATTTATAGCTAGGAGATAGTGCCAGAGTTTTTGGAGTGGAAATAGAATAGCAAAACCTTCTCCTTATGCTGTGCTATACTTTCTTTCTCCCTTTATGAGTAATCTACTTGCATAAACTTAAGTGACCAATTAGGAACTATTAGGAGTGGTTCTATACATAAACTTAAGCAGCTTGCTAAACACCTTCTCTAGATCAAGGCTCCAAGAGAAGGGTATCTTCTTGCTCTTGGTCCTTGACAATGATTTAGCTATTTTTTTCGTACATACGAATAAACCTCTTGTGGTAACTTGCATGGCCCAAAAAGCTTTGCTCTTCTTTGAGAATATGCAAAATGGGCATGGATAAGATGGAAACTAGCTTTGCTGGATAAAAAATTAATCCTTTGGTACAAAGTATGTGGCCAAGAAGAGAACCTTGGTGAACAAAAATTGACACTTGGGAGGATTCAGCTTTAAACATGCCTTGATCTAGTGCTCAAACATTTCCTTCAAATTTTCCAAGTGTTCATGAAAATCTTTGGCCATGGATCTCTCATCTACACTAGAGAATATTGAAAAATCATCCATAAAAAGTGTAGAAATTGTTGGAGTTAAAGTGCCCCAATGGTCCTAGTGTGTTCACACACATCACTACCTAAATATATCAACCAATCCCCCCTAGGAGTGATCCGGTGAACAAGGAGCTGGCACTCATGTATAAGGAAGTGCCAAGCTATGTGGAAATCACTCCACAAAAGAAAGTAAGCCCAAAGCTTTGCGGAAAGGTTCAAACTTCTCCCTAGGCAGAGCCTTCGTGAAAAGGTCTGCAATGTTCTCCTGCGTGGGCACATATGCCAAGTTGATCTCCCCAGCAGAGAACCTCTCCCTGACATAGTGATAATGCACCTCAATGTGCTTAGTGCGAGCATGGAACACAGGGTTCCTCGCAACCGCCAATGCGCTCTGACTGTCAGTGAAGATGGTGGTGGCAGAAGACTGGACAACACCCAAATCAGCCATAAGGCGTCTGAGCCACACACACTCAACAGTCTTTGTGAAAGCTACCCTATACTCAGCCTCACAACTGGAAGTGGCCATTGTAGGCTGCTTCTTGCTGAACCAAGATATACATGAGCTACCAAGCATGAAGCAAAAACCACTGGTGGACACACGAGTGTCATAGCAACCAGCCCAATCAGAGTCAAAAAAAGCATGCAAATCTGGCGGTAGTGATCCCCCCTTGGGATAAAACAACCCAAGTAGCCGAGTACCACTCAAGTAGCGAAAGATGCGCTTAACCGCCTTCCAATGCGTGACTCCTAGGCAATGCATAAACTTGATCATCTGTGAGATAGTAAACTAAATATCTGGCCAAGTAATGCATAAGTAAATCAAGCATCCAACAGCCTGCTGATAGAGAATAGCATCAAATGCATCTCCAGCATCATGAAGACTCAATCGTAAACCTATCTCCATACGAGTGGCAATAGGCTTACAGTCTTCAAGGCCAAAACGCTGCAATAATGTGTCAATATATTTCGTTTGACACAAATCCATTCCACCATCAACTTGCATAAACTGAATGCCCAAATAGTGATGCAAATGCCCCAAATCAGACATCTCAAATGAGGCATGCAAATCAGCCTTGAAATCAGCAATATGCTTCTCAATAGGACCAGTGAGCAGCATGTCATCAACATAGACAACAATGATCAGAAGCACATCATTAGCACGCTTAACATATAAGGTGCTTTTAGTTGGACTGTTCACAAAACCATGTGCAACCAGATAGGCATGTATCTTCTCATACCAAGCACGTGGTGCTTGCTTTAAACCATATAATGCCTTCTTTAACCTGCACACCTGGTTTTCATGCCCTTTCTGCACAAAGCCACGGGGCTGAAAAACATACACTTCTTCATGCAAGTCACCATTCAAAAATGTTGTTTTAATGTCCAACTGATGTACATTCCAACCATGATGGGCTGCAAGTGCACAAATGCTCCGAACAGTAGTCATACGGCATGTAGGTGCAAAGGTCTCATCAAAATCAATGCCTCTTTCCTGCGCACCCTTCGCAACAAGCCTAACTCTATACCTGTCAACTGTACCATCAGGTTTACGCTTCAGCTTGTATACCCACTTAGTGCCAATGGCCTTCTGCCAGGAGGCAAGTCACATAAAGACCATGTACCATTCTTCATTATAGCATCATATCAGGATTGCATGGCAGCCATCCAATTTTCGAATTATGCGCTTCATCAAAAGAAACAGGCTCATTCTCATCACAGAGACTAGACGCAGTCATAGCACGGTAATCTGATGCAAAGGAGGCACTATGAGAGCTTGAACGAGTACGATATGACAAAGGTGCATCTAATTTGCTGTCACGCAAAGTCTACACCAGCCATTTTGGCATAGTTTTTGCCTGCTCAATATCAGCTCTCTCATCAACAAGTGCATCATGTAAATCTGCATCAGAAATAGAATGATCTGAATCATCATATGAAACCTACAAAGGTTGATAAGTTGCCTCATTAGGACCAGCACTAGATTGTCCACCTATAAAAAGCAATGGTTGAAAGCAATGGTTGAAAAGCA